>JBAMBO010004228.1:0-15462 GCA_037044535.1 Lordiphosa magnipectinata | reverse complement strand
AATACACCAATCCAAAAAAAAAAAAAAAAGAATGGGTAGATTAAACCGACGAAAATTTTTTCTGTGTACCTTGAAATGCAAGAGTTCGAAGTAGTTACCGACCTCTGCAGCTTGCTTTGGCTCCTGCTCCAACAAAGTGTATCTGGCAGATTGGCCAGTTGGATAGATTCTAGCAGTTTAAGTTTGCTATATCACATCGGAAAGGGAAATAACATGTGGTGCCAGACGCTCTGTCACTATTATGCGACGGGGTAATAGCCGAATTAGGGGTAGGTCCTATAATTGATTTGGACTCGGATGCGTTTCAAGACGACAGTTATGTGACCCTTATAGAAAAATTTGAAAAAAATATTTGTAAATTTCCTGATGTCAAAATTGTGGTACGTTTTATTTATATGAGAATCGAACATTCTTCGGGGAATGAAGACCAAGAAATGCATTCTTGGAATATTTGGGTGCCAGAGCGTCTTTGGATTCAAGTTCTTAAATAGTCACATGATAATGTAGTTTCTTCGCATGGAGGTACGCAGAAAACAATAGAAACACGTGTGTAAGTCGGTCACGCCCGACTATAACATACTCTGTAGCAGTTCATTTGCTCCCGTCTATAATATTATAATACTTCCAAGGAGTCAGGCGGTTTTCGTGCAATATTTTTATTATACGCTCATCTTTAAGTTTCTCTCTCTCTCTCTCTCTCTCTCTCTCTCACTCCCAAAAATTGTGTTTGTTTGAATACAGCGGTGGTTGGCGAGAACGGCGAGGGGGTTGGGGGGTGCCGGTTAACTTTTTTTTGCTCATACCTTGTGTACCCTTCATCCGATCTTTATCATTCCTTCAGCAAATCGATAAATAATTTTGACAACTAGATATCTCTAGAAGGTACGAACAATCTATCATCAAAACTATGGGAGATATGACGTTTTTTCCAAATTGCGAGATCGGGTGGGAGCGTGGCAAAAATTGAAAATAAACTTGATCTGACTGGAAGTATAAGAAATATATAATATGTCCAATACATGTCAAACCTCTATCTCTTACCATCTCTGAGATCTGTGCGTTCATACAGACGGTCAGACGAAACTGGCTATATCGACTCGGCTGTTGATGCTGATCAAGAATATATATACTTTATAGGGTCGGAAATGATTCCTTCTTCTTGATACATACTTTTGCACAAACTTAATATACTCGGTGTACCTTTGGTACTGAGTATTAAAAACCTTCTCACGTTCATTCTCTCACTCTTACGCTTACCCTCTCACTCTCTCTCCCGCTCATCAGAACATGTTGACTGCTAGAAGCGAACAGCAATGCATAAGCAGAGACAAACAAATGTCCTGCGTCTCTTTCAGCATCCCAGTCGGACTTGGCGGAACGTGGATCCCAAAAGAATGCCATCTAGCACTGTTCTTTCAAAGAAGATTGCACTACCAATTTTTTCATGCGCGTCAAAATAGCGTCGGTGATTTAGCAACGAATTGGAACGGTGGAATATGGCACAAAATTTAATTTTTTCTTTTTAAGATTACTCACTAACTGCTTAACTTATTTATTGAGACAAATTAAATTACAAAATGACTTAACATTTCTTAAAAAGCGTAAACTATTGTTTTGAATGAATTTTGGGTGGATTTGAGCATTGCAGGTACTGATAATATCCAGTCAAAAAATTGCCCTCCCACAAAAAGATGATTATCTGGCCTCTAAGAGGTCGTGCAGCTACCCTGCAGAGAAATTGGCAACTAGTAACAAAAGAACTAGTATCAAAATAGCTAGATTCGGGTGAGTTGGGCCACAACAAATATTAGCTTTCGAAGAAATGTTCGTTTGAGATACTAATTTGAGCTAGTTGTAATCAAATTCAACTTTAACTGGTTGCAAACGAATTGTGATAGTGAGTTGACCGTAAGATTTAGATGTACTGTTATACTGAGCAGCGACATAAACAGACTGTCATAAGGAACACTCAAAGGTCAACTGGTATTTAACTGGTTGAAAATGGCTGCTGCAGGAGCAATTCTCTCCCGCCTATGCCATCTGGCATTAAACTGGTTTCAAACGGCTGCTGCCGGGGACAATTGTCACATGCCTATGACATGTCTGTGTAAAATGGACGACTTCAATACATTGATTTGGATAGGAAGTACAACCAGTAAACTAGACACTTTCCCTGCAGGGGATCTAATAAACCTATTTCAAAGATATCTGTTGAGTTTTCTGGTAAATCCCTAGGCTTTTGTTTGGACTTGAGCATCCTAACCTGATGCTCAGGCATAGCAGTGTTAATATAAACCTCTGCATTACTACTTCCGGACAAAGCCATACCCAGACAACAATATACTGCCTCCTGTGCCGATAACTCTGAACCTGCAATAAATTTGTACCCTATAAGCTGCAGCTTCTGCTTAATAGTGAAATTCCCCCTATTAATCTCTTCAACTGCTTCACGCAAAATCTTTAAAATCCCTCTCTGCGACTTGTTAATATAATTAAGAACATAGCTGCAACATGCATACGGATCTATTATAATTTGAATGTCTATATTGGCTCCCTGCATTGAGAGAATGTGCGTGTTATAGCCATTAACCTTAATGGTTTGAAATGTGTCTTAAAAAAGACTTTGCGCTTCCTCAAACTAGACCTAATTGCTAATATATAATCTTCATAGCTAAGGTTAATCTGATTCTGGGACAGAAAATAATCAAAATCATTAACGGAGCGTTCGGAAAATCATTAATTCTCTGAAAGTTATTCTGATGCAACGAAATACTAGGGAAATCATCAGGTAGTGGAACTAATATTTTAGTATTAGGCATAGTAGGATAGGGAATACAAAAGATACAAATCTGACTTTCCCTAACTTTCCACTGACACGACGATGTATGATTATGCATTTGGTATTTTATGAACGTACTAAGCTCTGAATTTGTTTCATCAGTCGTAATAAAACGAGAGCGTAAGTTAAAGTTGGCTCTAACCGACTTCGATATACCCGTTACTCATGGAAACAAATGTTTAATAGTCTTCCTGTGTGCCTGAGGTGGGTCAGCCGAAAAGTATGCAACCATTTTTTAACTCGGCTATTTATTATCCGATCTTGATTAAAATTAGGGCTTATAGATGTTGCGAATTTAAATGTAAGTTTTAAATTTAAGATCGATATCTCAAAAATTGTGGGAGTTATTCAACATTTTTTATTGTGGAGGCGGGGGTGGGCGTGGCAAAAATTTGAAATAAACTTGATCTGCGTGCAGACAATAGGAGTCTACATTTCAAAATTGTTTGATCTAGCTCTTCTAGTCTCTGAGATCTAGGTGTTCATACAGACAGACGGACGGACGGACAGACGGACATGGCTATATCGACTCGGCTGTTGATGCTGATCAAGAATATATATACTTTATATGGCCGGAAATGACCACCACGGGGACCACCACACGTCGGTCGAGTCGGGTGGGTCGTGTCTCTCCCACCCCCCATCTTTTTAATTATTTTATTTTGAGAATTAATCGTTCTTGGATCAAGTACTGAACCTCTTGAATCAATAATTATTCATACTTGGATCAAGAGCTGAAACTCTTGAATCAGGAATGTCGGGATAAAAAATTCACTCTTGAATCAAGAATTTCGATCTTGGATCAAGAATTTTCACTCTCACCGTACTTTTGAGAACGAATGCTCTTGATTCAAGAGCGAAATTCTCTATTTTTTCTCTGAGTGTACATTTGCACGACTTAAGTATACCCTTTTACTCAACGAGTAACGGGTATAAAAACAACTTATCTATGTAAAAAGGGATAAAGGTGCATGCAGCAGATGTACAGCGGAGTTTGGGCAGCAGAAACAGCAGGCTAACAGCAGACTAACAACAGAGAACTAACAGCAGACCAAAAGCAGAGGATCAACAGCAGACTTGCAGCAGTACAGCAGACACAGCAGATAAACAGCCGAAACACAGCAGAGAAGCAGCCGTGACGAGGAGAAGAGAAACAGCAGTCGAGGAGAAGAGTCGAGAAGCCGCATCCGAACATAAAATAATTAAAACGCCGTGTGTTAAATCTAAAGCTGAACTATTTAATTCACTTATTACTGTTAACTGTAAACCTAATTATATATTTTCCATAAGAACCGTAAATAAACAGAGCAGATTAGTCCAATCCGCTCACATCTATTCTACAGCCTCTTCTATCGAAATTTCTAAGCTCTGATCTAACAATTTTGCTGTAGCTCTCAGTACACTTTCTCTTAATCCCGCCATAAATATTGGGAAAAGACAATTCTTCTGAATCACAATCTGTGATCATATCCAGAGGTCGTTGTCCTTCGCGTGGAGCCATAGCTACTCTATTAACATCTACATTTTCTGCTGGAATATTAACTAACAAAGTTTCCTGTCCTCCGGGATTAAGTACTTCCTCTTCCGGCTGATTATCCTGCTGATCCTGATTATCTAGCTCAGAAGCTAGAATCTGCATACCTATCAGTTAATTCTTAAATTAAAGGGCGATATCAACGGATCGCGAAAAATTTCTCGTGGAAAAGTTGATATTCCGTAGATTTTTAACAGAGTCTGCGAAGCCGCTGCTATAAACACGATAACACAATTTTTTCTTTCGATAAACGTTTCAAAGTAACCTTGCGCTGCTGTGGCGCTGTTGAATATGCCCGCGAATTTACAAACAACAACACCTGACAGGATTATGAATATAACATAATTAATGTACTATTTTAATATATTTTTATTATTAAATGAAATTAAGAATAAATAAATTGTTCTTATCATTATGACTTTTGACAATCTGCCGTATTAGCGCAGTGAACGTTGGTAGCTGCCTCTTCCGACATTTTCCTAAAATTTGTGTCTGGCGCAATCAATGGCATTAAATGCAGTTCGATGTAGTCCCGAGCAGCGGCACTTAACGAACACCTCGCACTTGGCTGCCACGGCAGAGATTTCGTTCATCTCGATTGGAAAGTAATTCGCGCATTTCGGGCGATTTGCCTCCGGTTGGTTTAAAGTTGGTCAGGTCAGCATGATGATCTTCTGGATGTACTGCTGTAGCATGTGTGACTTAGTCGGGGCCCTGTCATGGAAATGTTAAGGAGGCCAGCAGTTCGCTGTCCACTGAACTGGGAGCGGCCATTTGGTTTGTGGTCGTTTTACTGTCTCGATCATTGAGCACCGGCGGCTGTTCAATGATATTCCTTTTGTTCTGGTAGCTGTGATCAAAGGCATAGTTGAGGCGAATCAAATCTAACTGATTGAGGGGACTGGAGGCGCTTAGAAATGTTTAAATGCTGGCCAAATAGATTTTAAGCTCCTCGCTTGTGGTGATAGGAGACGTCACATGATGTTGCCGCCGGTGTTCTCTGGCGGGTTTTCGAGTGTTTCTTATCCGCCAAGTCCCGCACCTCGCTCTTCTTTTTCACGGCGTCTATTACATTCAGCTTGCCATCCCTAGAAAGAGCCATTAGGCGACGCTTTCTACAGGAATCTTTTTTAGATGCCCTCATTTTCAATTTGGCCGCACAAATTAGAATCGAAACCTATTTTGCTCACGTTACGGAATAAAAAAGGCGTTTACAGCACTTAAGGGCGATGTTATTTTTGAAAATAACGTTGTGGCAAACGTAAGAATAGTTCGCTATTGGTAGAAACCGGATATGAAATTCCTCAGCAGTTTTAATACTCTGTACCGAAGGTACATAGAGTATATTAAGTATGTGCAAAAGTATGTAACAGAGAGAAGGAATCGTTTCCGACCCTATAAAGTATATATATTCTTGATCAGCATCAACAGCCGAGTCGATATAGCCATGTCCGTCTGTCCGTCTGTCTGCTTGTCCGTCCGTCCGTATGAACAAAGAAATCTCAGAGATGATAAGAGATAGAGGTTTGACATGTATGGGACATGGGCAGGCAGATCAAGTTTATAATCAATTTTTGATACGCACCCACCCGCCCCCGCAATTTGGAAAAAAAGTGTATCTTCTACAGCTCTGATGATAGATGGCTCGTACCTTCTAGAGATATCTAGTAAAATTATTTATCGATTTGCTGAAGGAATGATAAAGATCGGATGAACGATACTCAAGTTATGGGCAAAAAACGGCCAGTTAACACCACCATCAATCTCTTGTTCTTCCTGCCTAACTCCTGAATTCAACCTACGTGGTGATCGTCTCCTAGAATTCCTTTCCTGTTCATTTGTCCTGATTCGTGAGCTTCTCCTACGATCTGAGTGCTGCTGACTATTCTGAATTTGTTCATTAACCCTATACTCACTGTCTGCTCTAAGGGCTCTTTGAGATTGTGCGTTTGAGTTCCTTTCTCTTTCTGCATTTTCCTCATTGGCTCTATTCAGCCTATTTCTTGCTCTTAGTCTTTAAGACCGATTACTTGCTGACTGGTTTCTCAAACGGGGCATTATAATTATTAAAAAAAAGAATAAAATATTATATATTTATATCTTTATATGAACGTAAAAATACTATTAATATTTATAATTATAATAAATAATAATAATAAAAATAAAAGAAAGAGTCTTAAAAAAGACTGGCTTAAAATTTAAAGGATTAAATAAATAGCTTGCGATTTGAAAAGTGCCACAGTCCACTCCACAACACCAGCGTACGAAATAGTTAAAAAAGCGCGCACAGTTTAAGTTTTAATCTAATGGAATTGTGGAAACATATTTATTGCACAACACTAACCGTAATATTTAATTTCAATTACTTTAAAAACGCACAGAAGCAACTGTGGTCTTCGTCGTTCAGAGAATCGACTTAAACTAATTTCAATGCAAACACCATCTGACTCTCAGTGCTCTTTTTTGCGCTTCTGCTGCACTTGCACCCATTTTTTAAAGGGTCTAAGTATGTTCTTAGTCAGAACGAGAAGACCAAGTTAACTTCGTCTGTGCCGAAGTTTTTATACCCTTGCAAATAGTGAAGTATGATTTGTGCCACTGTAATTTATTACAGTTTCTTCACGAATGTCCCACTGTACATTCGTTGCACTAACTGTTAAACCACGTGTTCTATGCACACTCCTTCTTCGCTCTCTACTTCTCCATTTTTTCTGGCAAGCAGCCTCACTACCGATTGAACTGTCGAAAAAGACGCGTCGCTAAGTCAAGCAAATTATAAATAAAACCCTTTAAACATCTACAAAAACTATTATATTAATTGTTAAAACTAAGACAACTATAAATATCGAATAAAACGCTGCTATCTATCAGCAAATAAAACTTAAACAAAGTATCTTTCCTTTTAAAACGGAATATACATGATTAAATGCTGTTTTTGAAATGTCAGAATTTAAGAACGCTTACATAAAAATCAAAGAAAATGTTAACTAAAACCCATTTCCCGACAGATAAACATCTGATTTCCACCAAATTTCGCGGAATCATTTTGAAAACATATCATAACAAACATAAACAGAAAGATAAAATTGAAAACAAAAAAGTTTTTTTCACTAAGACTCATTTTCCGACCGATCGGTCCTATGGCTGCTATATGATATAGTCATCCGATTTTGACCAAAATTTGCAAATCTGTTTGAAAGCATATAATATTAATAATGGCCGAGACTGGCGTACAAGACTGGCCCATGAAGCAATGCACCTATTCACAGACGGCTCAAAGATGGCCTCAGGAGTCGGAGCCGCCGTATACTGCGATGAGCCGGAATTGAGGCTCTCCTATAAACTGTCAGACCACTGCACCATATTCCAGGCGGAAGTCTTCACAATAAGGAAAGCAGCGGAATTGGCAGAACAATACGCACCAATCAAAGCAATGCAGAGACACGCCATTAACTCCAAAAATGTTCTGGCAAGCAGGGAGGCAATAGATTCCCTCAGCATCTCAGGGCATTGATGGAAACGAAATGGCTGTCAGTCTTGCAAAAGCCGGAACCGCACTAAGCCAAAAAGCAACACTAAACATATCTATCTCCGTACAGACGCTACACAGCAAGATGGAGGAGATAGCGGAGAAAGAAGCTGAGGAAAAGTGGAAGAACACAACCGGCTGCAGAATCTCAAAAATCATGTGCAAGACAAGAGACAAAAAACTCACGCACTATATGCTACAGCTCCAAAGAAGAGACTGTAGACTGCTTATAGGCATACTAGCGGGTCACTGACTAGCAGCTGCTCACGCGTAAAAGCTAGGAATCACGACAACGGACATCTGCAGGAAATGTAAGGCACCTGGAGTCGTTGAAACTCTGGAACACCTCATCTGCAGCTGCCCAGCGATCGCTAAGACGAGATTAAGACATCTGCACTCCCCAAGTCTTACCTCTCTTGAAGAGGCGGCAAGGAAGTCTCCCAAACAACTATTGGCATTTGACAATACGTCAAACATCCTCATGGATTTTTAATGGTACCCAGAAAAAACCACCCGGCCTCACTAAGGACCGTAAGGTCTATGTGTGGCCCCTACAAAGGGCCAGCCGGAACTACCTACCTACCTAAGTTCGGGGATTGTTAATTTGATAGGTTTTCAAAAAGATTCGCGAAATTTGGTCGAAATTAGATATTTATCTCTCGGAAAATGGGTTTTAGTTAGAAACTCTGACTTTTCAAAATCAGCATTTGCAAGGGTATAAGCACTTGGCAATGGGCCCAATGTGGCCTAAGTGGCCTTAAGGGTATAAAAACTTCGGCACAGACGAAGTTAGATTGGTCATCTAGTTTTTATACCCTTGCAAAGGGTATTATAATTTTGCCCAGAAGTTTGCAACGCATAGAAATATTCATTTCCGACCCCATAAACTATATACATTCTTGATCAGGGCGACGAGCTGAGTCGATTGAGCTTTATCCGTCCGTCTGTCTGTCTGTCCGTCTGTCTGTCTGTCTGTCCGTCTGTCTGTCTGTCCGTCTGTTTCTACGCAAACTAGTCTCTCAGTTTTAAAGCTATCGAGCTGAAATTTTGCACAGAGTCTTCTTTTTACTGCACGCTGCTAATATGTCGGAACCGACCGGATCGGATGACTATATCTTATAGCTGCCATAGGAACCATCGGTCAAAAAATGGGTCTTAGTAAGAAAAACTTTTTTGTTCTTAATGTTAGCGTTCCCAAACACGGTCATTATTAATATTATATGCTTTCAAACAGATTTGCAAACGTCAAAATCGGATGACTGTATCTTATATCTGCCATAGGACCGATCGGTCGGAAAATGAGTCTTAGTGAAAAAAATGTTTTTGTTTTCAAGTAAATCGTTCTTAAGGTCGGTGAATATTAATATTAAACGCTTTCGAACTTATTTGATAAATTTGGTCGAAATCAGATGACTATATCTTCAGGCTGCCATAGGACTTATCGGTCGGAAAATGAGTCTTAGTGAGAAAAACTTTTTTGTTTTCAATTTTACCGTTCTTAAACTTGGCGATTGTTAATTTGATATGTTTTCAAAAAGATTCGCGAAATTCGGTCGAAATTTCAAAAACAGCTTTTGCAAGGGTATAAAAACTTCGGCACAGACGAAGTTAGCTTGGCCTTCTCGTTTTTTTAATTGATTTGTCAGGTTTCGTTTATCGGACAGGTCTCGGGTTGATATTGCTGAATAGTATTTTCCTGTATCTATCAAAATCAAAATTTAATACCTTTTTAAATTATTTAATTATATTAAGTTGAATAAAAGGCATAAATGGTGCGAGTGGCCAGCTCCGTTTCTAGAAGCTGCATGTTTCATTAAGACATTGGTTTTCCTTTTTATACATTTTGTGTTCTACCCCCAATCAAGCACATGATGGTTGCAGGCTGCTTGGATTTCTATCTGATTGAAAACAGATATGGCCCTTTTTTAAAGGGTTTTTAGGCTTTAATCTAGTTTTATGCGCCTCGCACTTGACTCACAAACGCAGGTAGCGGTCTCAAATTGCTCTGTTCAAATATCTTTCAACATATTGCGGAAGGCAAACAAATTGTAATTTTACATATTTTATGTCTTCATTAGAGGACTATATTTTAATGTGTGTATTTAAATATAGGTTTTGTATTTTTCTTGCTCAGACAACATTTCTATTCTTTTACATTTTATTTTTCAACATTTCGAATTAGTATTAAATATATTTATTTATTGGTTTGATTAACATTGGTTAGCTTTATTTTTAATATACAATAAAAAATGGTTTGTTGAGCCTATTTTATTAATGCCATCTTTATTTAAAACATCTTGCGTCGGAAAAAAAACTTGTGTACTTTTATTACTTTGAATGATTTGTATATTAAAACAAAATTATGTTGCCTATGATTGATGAATTTGGCGTTTTTACTATTTTAATTTTATGCAACAGCGGTAATCCGCCATCTGTTGCAGCGGTGCCACGTGGGCACTCTACTTTTATTTTTATACCCAGCAGCCACTTCCTGCGCAGGCCGCGTGTGAGCGCGCGTGTGTGTGTTTGGGTGCGCTCGTATGTGTATATGCGTTTGTGTATGTGAGTGTGTTTGTATGTGTGCCTCAATTGAACAGGGTATTTTGTAGTCGGGAAGCTCGACTACAGCGCTCTTACTTGTTTTATATTGTTAAAATTTTTATACCTTTGTAGAGGGTATATTTAAATTGTCCAGATGTTTGTAACGCATAGAAGGAAGCATCTCCGACCACATAAAGTATACATATTCTTGATCAGCATGGCGACCTGAGTTGATATAGCCATGTGCGTCAGTCTGTCCGTCCGTTTGTTTCTAAGCTATCTTCAAACCAAATTTTGCACGAAGTCTTTTGGTACAAATACGCTGCCCATTTGTCGGAACCGTTCGGATCGGATGACTATAGAATATACCTGCCATTGGAACGATCGGTCGGAAAAGTAGTTCTAGTGAGAGAGACTTTTTTGTTTTCAATGGTAGCGTCTTTTTACTTTCCAGTTATGAATATTATCGGTTTCCATCAGGGCTTAATACCGGAACCGTTAACCAAAATAAACCAATTCAAATCACCGGAACCGGAACCCATACAAATATTTTTTTGAGAACCGAAAACCGTTTACCGTTATTAATGGAACCGATAGAACCGGAACGAGACCGAAACGTTGGTACCGGTACAGATTCGGTTTTTTTCGCCTCTCCACAGCGCATCGTAGTTTTGGTCACGCGTTGGAGATCAACCTACAGGATGCTAAAATTTTTGCTGGCGTAAGACATCTTCAACATTTGCTCCAGTTTTGCGGCTGCAGAGAACGACTTTCTTCTGCGCCGGAATGTGTGGGACTCAGTTCGCCAAATTGTACGCATACTAGAACCAGCGGAGGTTGCCACAACTAAACATCAAGCCGAAAATCTAGTTTCGGGTGATTTTTATTCCATTTGGATGTACAGCAAATTGGAAATATCAAAAAATTCGTCCTCTCTAGCGAAAAGTTTGTTCATAGAAAAACGAGGGAAATCCTTTCTTGAAAACAGTGCTTTTTTATTTGGTATATTTTTGGACCCTAGATATAACGTAACGCTTAGTACTGAGCAAAAAAATACTTGTATCAATATTTTACAAAATATGTATGCACAAATTTCGTCGGTTGCTGATCAATCACTGCTTAATGATGAATGCAGTTCTAATACTAGTTCATCTGAAAGCGCCGAAAGAGTTAAGGCATATATGATATTGCATGAAAAGAAACTTGGTGATAAAAACACTTCAATTGTGTCAATTGTGTGTTGTGGATTCCATTAAGAGTTTTCTCGCACTTTAACGAGTTCGAAACCATGAAAACATTCTTTACTGGTAGTCAAAATCCTCCAAAAAGTTCCCAGAATTGTATGAGATTTCAAAAGTCGTGCTTTCTGTTCCAATTACAAAGGTAAGCGTGGAACGCCTATTCTCTAGCGTAATGTATAATGAATCCGCTTAGAAGTTGTATGCCCTCAACCACATTGAATGCAATTGTGTTACTGAGAGCAATTCACAAGAATGCTGAACATATAATGTTGATTTGTTTCCAATATATTTCTTGTAGTTGCTGTCGTTGTTGCTAAAGTTCTTGTTGTTGTTGCCTCAGCTGCTCTTGTTGTTGTTGTTCGAGTTGTAGCTTTGCTTTTTGTTATAGCGGAACATCATTGGGCACTGAATTTGTAATTGTAAATTCTTATTTTGCTGCTGGAGCCCCAGTGCTCCCCAACAAAGTTCTGGCCATATGGAAAAGTGGCTGAGGCTGCTCTCCTCCCGTCGGCCAATTCGATTTGCAACTGATCGCTCAACCCTGCGTGCTACGTCAGTGGTGACTTTGTTGTGCATCTCTCACCTCACAAATATGTGTGAGTGTGGATGTGTGGAAGCAAATGAATTCATTCTATTAATAGACTGCTTAGCCTTAGCAAACTCGATCTTTCTCTCTTGCTCTCTCAAATAAATTCAAATTCAACCACCACTCAACCAGTGCCGGCCAAATGGAGAGGACCAAAAAGTGTGCTTGTGTTGGTGAGCAAGAGAGCTCTCTCCAGACTACAGCCGTTTTACTAGCTATTCAGTGTTCATCTATTCACACAATTATGAGTTCGGCTCGCGTTTGATAAAAAAGACGACTGACTGCGGCTCCTGGTAGCTATGGCTGGCCGGCTCTGCACTAAACGCTTGGAAGCTCGCTCTTTCTCTCTCTCACACTCGCTCTCATGGAAAAAACCCAAAATTAACAACAAATTGACAAATTTTCGGGAAAATTTGTATGCAGTGATTCTTGAATTTTCATTAAGATCTTTGAAAATGAATTTGAGCTTGATCGGATGGTAAACAAAAAAGTTGCATAAAAAAGTTTTTCGCAAATTTTCCACATTTCCAGACAGAATTTTCCAAAACCCCTTCTTAGTACGCACTTTCAACACTAATGGAAACTCCTGTCCAAATTTCAGCCTTCTATCTCTTACCGTTTGCGCTCTGCGTTGATTGCCAATCAGTTAGTGAATCAGTCAGTCAGGACACACTGTTTTATATGTAGAGTAGATACAAGCTACAAGGGTATATAAACTTCGGTCGAGCCGAAGTTAACTTTCCTCTATTTTTATATTCTTGCAAAGGGTATTGTAATTTTTCTCAGAAGTTTGCAACGCATAAAAATATTCATTTCCGACCCCTTAAACAATATATATTCAGGGATCAGAGCGACGAGCTGAGTCGATTGAGCTTTGTCCGTCCGTCTGGCTGTTTCTACGCAAACTAGTCTCTCAGTTTTAAAGCTAACGAGCTGAAATTTTTTTTTTATTTTATTTTAGAGTCGCCAAACAAAGGCTGTCAACAAAAGTATAAATACGTTCCAAAAAAAATTTTATGAGCTAAGGAAGCCTATCAAAGAAAATCTTATAAAATTACAAAATTAACTAATAACGACTCCGACACGGTGGGGGAATTTTATTTGCCCGTCCGGCCAGCTATGCCCCTATTCACAGCCAACTGTAGTCAGAGACGTTATTAGAGCTAACAAAAGCTTTAATAACATAGAGATCGAGAAAAGGGAGAGAGAGGAAAAACCAAAACCCATAGTTATGTAGGAGCAAAGGAAAAAATAAGATAATATAATAAATTAAACTAAAACAGAGATAGAGAGAAGGATGAGGTTAGAATCTGTTCAAATAATTTTGGAATAGCGGATAGCTTGGCTACACCCCTATAATTGGATATATCAGATTTTCTGCCCTTTTTGTGAAGAGGAATGATATAAGATTCTTTCCAAAGATTCGGAAACACTGTAGATTCTAGAGATAGATTAAAAAGCTTAAGCAAAGGATTGCATAAAGAAAAACAACACTCTTTACGCACGCAACTAGGAATGTTGTCAGGCCCAGGGGAGTATGAGGATTTGAGTGATTTCAAATATGAAAGCAAGGAGCTTTCAGAAATTGAGGGAGCACATATCGAGTTGGAAGAAGGAACGTTATAAGGATAAGAAGTATTGGTAAAACGGGCAGAGGAATAAGTTGATTGGAAGAAGTCCGCGAATAGGTCAACGGCAGTGGAGTCATCGTTAGCCTTTTGGTCACCAAGAAATAAAGAAGAAGGTAAAGAAGAGGATCTACGTTTAGAGTTGACAAAGCTTTAGAATTGTTTAGGGTCCTCTGCAAATTGAATTTTGCATCGGGCAAGATATTTCTTATAGCACTCAGAACTGAAAAGTGTAAAGTTTTATTTTACAATTGAGTATTGAGAAAAGTCAACAACAGAACCAGTACGTTTATACTTTTTGAAGCATCTAGACTTAATATTTTTCAAATTAGAAAGTCTAGGACAGTACCAAGGAGGATTAATGGACGCTGGAGAGGGAGCGCTATTAGGAATACAAATATCTTAAAGAGAATTAATGGAACCATAGAAAAAGGTAAAAGCAAAGTTTAAATCAACCGCATTGTACAAAGGAGTACAAGTCTGTTGCACAAATAAGTTGATTTAATAAAGTAAAGTTTCCTTTACGAAAGCAACGACGAGGTTTGTTTGAAGCTATAGATGTTGAAGAGGTAGGTCCAGAAACTGAAAGCGAGATTTCAATTGTAGGATGGTAAGAATCTTCAGGAAGTGATAGGGGGGTAGACCTAGAAACTACGGCATTAGTAGTGTCAGCGACATAGACTAGATCCAGCCATTTATTTAAACGGTTTGGAATTGTACACTCAGAGAAAAAATAGAGAGTTTCGCTCTTGAATCAAGAGCATTCGTTCTCAAAAGTACGGTAAGAGTGAAAATTCTTGATCCAAGAGCAAAATTCTTGATTCAAGAGTAAATTTTTGATCCCGACATTCCTGATTCAAGAGTTTCAGCTCTTGATCCAAGTATGAATAATTATTGATTCAAGAGTTTCAGTACTTGATCCAAGAACGAATAATTCTCAAAATAAAAAAATAAAAAAAAATATTTGGGGGGGGGGTGTGAGAGACACGACCGACCCGACCCGATTGACCGGACCCGACCGACGTGGTGGTCCCGTCTCGTCTACCTTCCCCCGTCCCACTCACCATTATCAACCACACCGACCCCCAACTACCACCACCCACCCGCCAAACTTTGTTTTAAGTTGTGATTGATTTTGAGATAACCACATAGATATTTTTTTTTTTTTTACTTACTTTTCTGGGACTTAAACTCGGTACCTCGAAAAGACTGAAACACACACAAGCGACGGGAAGTTTAACGAGCTCAGCTAACCTTCGTAAGGTAAAAGACGCGACGAAATCACACTTATAAATAAACGCAGTTGCCTTTATAACACAACAACAAACTGCGCATGCGCTCTCACTCTCTGCGAGAGCGACTCCAACGCTACTCTCTCAAAGTTAAGTTGCCCTCCCCCCCCTTGCCTATAAAAAACAAAATTGAGAACGTTTAGAACGAATTTATCTCGATTCCAAGAGCGAAATTCTTGAAAATTCAAGAGCGACTAATTTTTTTTTCAAGAGCGTTCGTACTCAAATTATTCGTTCTAGTTTTTTCTTAGTGTATTAATTTGAAACAAGGA
>JBAMBO010004227.1:0-48160 GCA_037044535.1 Lordiphosa magnipectinata | reverse complement strand
AATCAAGAATGTTACGGAACTGCTTTTTTCCCGAAGGGCTAAGCCGGCTGGCTCAATGGTTCCCAGGGGTGTTCTCGGAATCGCTCCCGTAATGCCCGTCGCAGCTGCGACCATTTGTGGATTCTGGATGTTCTGACGTGGACCCAATACCATTCACGGGCTCGTCCTGTCAGCAACACGTGAAAATTGCGTATAATCTCCTCCCACGGACATTGGAATTGCCGCTGCAGAAACTCCAAGCGGAAGATAAAATCTTCAATGGACGTTTTTGTCTCATCTCCGTCGAATGACACATTCCAGCGCTCAATTCGTGAAAAGGTGAAGGAGAATTTGCATGCAGCGTATGAACGGAGCCAACGACGCTACGACCAGCGGGCTCGAACGTTACGTTTGGAGCCGGGTCAAGAGGTGTGGAGGCGCAACTTCGCATTAAGCAACTTTGGCAAGTCTTATAACGCAAAGTTTGCTAGGAAGTTCCTGAAGAGTAGAGTTGTTCGAGCTGTGGGTAACAACGATCTGGAGGACCTGCAAGGACGGGCGTTGGGCGTATTCCACGCGAAAGATATCCGTGCATGAAGCGAGCAACCACACTGTCCAGGCAGCATGCTTCGGTGGTACATGCTGCAGTCATATCATCCGGGCGGGTCTATCAGAATGTGGGTGTGGCCTTCGTTGGGCGCGGGATGTAAAAATAGCCGGCTGGGGATCTGAAAGGATAGATGGGAGAAAAAAAAAGTCAGATTAGTTTAGTAAAATGCTCGCGTAGATGTTTCTAGAGTTGTCTCCATCTCCGCGGTGGTGTTACATTTGTTATTCGCTCGATAAGTAAACAAGGAAGATGATGGTTATCGATAGCGATATGCGGTTTGATGTGGTCAAATTTCCATGGGGTGGCAGCGCTGTCACTAGACTGGGGGAAAGTGGCGCCCTCTAGAGGAATCCTATGGAAGGTTGGGAAGCTTAGAACCGTTTCGCTCTCTCTTCCCACCCACTTGGTATTAGAGCATTCAAAAAAGGCCATTGACCCGATCTTGATGACTTTGAAGTAGGTCAGGTGCAGGGACAATTTGGGAAGTAGAACAAGCCTTTAAAGGGGGCCGCTGGCCAGTAGCGCGGGAGAAGCAAAAGCAAAGTCGGTGGAGTAGGCAGTGGCCCAAGAAAAAAATCTTTTATAAGACCACACATATGTACATATGTGCGTGAGAATCGCGGAAAGTAAATTAGTGAACCGACAGATAATTAAAATTTTGAAACTAAACGTGAGTGATGGTGGCCAAGGAGTTTGCGTGGATGGCAGACTAACCTTAGGTCTAATTTTTTTTTCTTGCGTAGCGTGGTCGAAGCGCTGGATCGGGTCGGCCACGGCAATTCCGTCTATGTGCTGGAAAGTGTTTGAAGCGGGAGTTGGCTCAACGGAGGGTGTCCGGTTCGCCCAGGAGGGATTCGGTTCTACTGCAGTGGAGACCCAAGAAGAGACTGGTAGCGTTCTCTGCCCACCATCCTGGACGCCGGTTCATCAAAATTGCAACCTCCCGGTGGCGTCATTCAATGTGAGTCCGTTCCAACTGCACTCCCTTATATGAATTACCTTTTGAAATTGGCCAAACATACATAAAGACGAGAGCAGCGGTCTTTGTTTTTGAAGCCTTCCAGGGGAGGCATATTTATTTATTTATTTTCTATAGAAGAGAAAAAAAAACTACCTTTATATATATATATTCCAAGGAGGAACGTGCTGGTGTAAATTAATCAGTTCCTTGTCTTTTATATTTATGTCTTAAGTAAATATTCGTCCTTCGTGAGCACACGGAGCCATATCGGTCGGCAGACCTTTCTTATATGTAAGCGCAGGAAAAGGGGAGGGAAGAAACAAGAAAAAGGAGCGTGTAAAAAAAGGGGGAAAGCAAAATATAATTTAAATATCACCAAAATTGTGATCGCTCCTGGTCCCTGCATAAAGAGCTCTTTAGGTAGGTAGGGTAATTTAAGCGACGTTTGCCACAAATTTCACGCCAAAACTCCCGCACAAAAAAAAACCCTTTTGTTGTTTCCGCGTACCCCTCGAATGTGTGGAGTATCGGAGTAGGTTTGCCAGATGCATGTCGATTGAAGGCCCATGTGCACAGCGAGCGGCGATTGCGTCTAGTCCTAGCAACGAATCTATGTATCTGTATGAAGCAAAAGAAAAAAATGTTAAATTAAGGAAATAATGTCACATCGTAAATTTGTTAATAATTACCATAAGTATTGAATCCCGATGGAGTGCTCAAGATTAATGGGTGGGGAAGGAAGGATCGTGGTTGCCGCCATGGGCTGAAGTAGGTCATGTAGGAGAAGCCAGCGTTCATGGGCAGCTGGAGGATAGGTCCGCTGCAGGCAGGGTGGGAACGCCAGGGCTCCGATAAGGAGACCTATTCTGGAAGAGAAGGACTCGGTGTTTATGTAGTAATGTTGTTTGCCTTTTTGTAGTTTCTGTTAGTAATGTAAAAAAATGTTGGTTAGTGATGTCAAGTGTAGGAATCGTTTGGATGGAGGCTTTGTTCGGGCTGTAGGGCATAGGGATGGGACCACCCCTGGGAACCGTTGAGCCAGCCGGCTTAGCCGTTCGGGAAAAAAGCAGTTCCGTAACAAGAACTGTGGCAATGCCTTAAAAGAGTTCTTAGATATTTAAAAGGAACTGTCGATCTGAAGCTCAGATTCAAGAAAAATATTAATTTTAATAACATTCTTATAGGATATGTAGACTCGGATTGGGCTGGGAATGAAACTGACAGAAGAAGAACTACTGGATATCTTTTTAAAATGTTTGAAAGCTGCTTAATTTCATGGAGTACCATGAAGCAAAAATCGGTTGCTGCTTCATCTACCGAAGCCGAATATATGGCCTTGTTTGAAGGTGTTAGAGAAGCCCTTTGGCTCAAGTCATTAATAAAGGAGATTAATCTAGAATTAAATGGTCCTATAGATATTTTTGAAGACAACCAAGGTTGTATAAGCATTGCCAATAATCCTACTTGCCTTAAGAGAACAAAGCACATAGACATTAAATATCATTTTACAAGGGAACAAATTGAAAAGAAGCTAATTTGTATAAAGTATATTCCCACAGATCTCCAATTAGCCGACATATTGACGAAGCCATTACCATCTGCAAGATTTATCGCTCTGAGAAGCCAACTGGGGCTTTCCGAATAAATTGACTTCGAAAAAATTTTAAACGTCGCAGAAGAAAATTGTTTTCTTGATGAAACAAAAGAAATGGAGCTCATGCGGTTTTTTTTTATTTAAAAATAAACGTTTTCATAATTCATAAATCAATACCCTTAACAAAATCTTTATCAGAATTAATGTTTAAGAAATTAATGAAATGAAATGCCTTAATATTTTTATGTTAATTTTGCTTGAAAACTTTATGTTAACTTATCTTTATACATACATATATCTAGATCTAGTTGGGTTTTACTGGGTTTCCCCAACTCTTTGCAGTGAATGCTGGATCTAATTGTTATCCCCAGAATTGAAGAAACAAATTAAAATAAGCACAAACTCGTCTGTCAAAATTTTGTTTTTGATCAATGTAACTTTTAAGGTGTTGTAAAATATGAACATACATATACGAGCAAAAGTCACATGGATATACATGAATACACATTTGTTATTTATATGTGTGAGTGAAGTGGATGAGGAGATCGCAAAAAGTAACGGGGCCTTCTTGCGCTTCTTCGTCTACTCTTCTTTTTGCTTGTGCTCGC
The DNA here is from genome assembly GCA_037044535.1 of Lordiphosa magnipectinata. NCBI lineage: Eukaryota > Metazoa > Arthropoda > Insecta > Diptera > Drosophilidae > Lordiphosa > Lordiphosa magnipectinata. The sequence goes on along the minus strand of JBAMBO010004227.1, from coordinate 44,408 downwards.
AAACACGACGCTTCACTTCTCTCTTGACAACGAGTGCGTGCGGTTCATAAAAACTAAATCGAAGTGTCTACTTATTTATTGGGTTGCTGGTTTGGATAATACTTTATTGTATTATATTTACTTATAAAAACCATAAAATCTTATAGCAGCCATAGGAGCGATCGGTCGGAAAATGAGTCTTAGTGAAAAAAACTTTTTTGTTTTCAAGTAAATCGTTCTTAAAGTCGTTGATTTTTAATGTGAAACGCTTTCAAAATAATTTTAAAAAGTTGATCGACATCGGGTGACTATATCTTATGGTTGCCATAGGACCGATCGGTCGGAAAATGAGTCTTAGTGAGAAAAACTTTTTTGTTTTAAATTTTATCTTTTTGTTTATGTTTGTTATGATATGTTTTCAAAATGATTCCGCGAAAATTGGTGGAAATCAGATGTTTATCTGTCGGAAATGGGTTTTAGTTAACATTTTCTTTGATTTTTATGTAAGCGTTCTTAATTTCTGACATTTCAAAAACAGCATTTGCAAGGGTATAAAAACTTCGGCACAGACGAAGTTAACTTGGTCTTCTCGTTCTGACTAAGAACATACTTAGACCCTTTAAAAAATGGGTGCAAGTGCAGCAGAAGCGCAAAAAAGAGCACTGAGAGTCAGATGGTGTTTGCATTGAAATTAGTTTAAGTCGATTCTCTGAACGACGAAGACCACAGTTGCTTCTGTGCGTTTTTAAAGTAATTGAAATTAAATATTACGGTTAGTGCTGTGCAATAAATATGTTTCCACAATTCCATTAGTTTAAAACTTAAACTGTGCCGTCTTCTTTAACTATTTCGTACGCTGGTGTTGTGGAGTGGACTGTGGCACTTTTCAAATCGCAAGCTATTTATTTAATCCTTTAAATTTTTAAACCAAAGTCTTTTTTAAGACTCTTCTTTTATTTTTATTATTATTATTTATTAGGGAGGAGTCACCGGTTAGACAGCGAGAGCAGAGGAGCAACACGTTCCAAAGGGCAAGAGCAAGGCAGATTTCAGAAGATAGGCAGGAAGAACAGGAGAGGGATCCTCTGCGAAGATCGGAAGCTCGGCAACAGGCACGGGTTAGACAGCGTGAGCAAAGAAGCAATACGTTCCAAAGAGCAAGAGCTAGGCACAATTAGCAGTTAGGCAGTCTGAGCAGGAGAGTGATACTTTGCAAAGATCACAAGTTAGGGTTTATCCTGTTCAAAAGGATTACACAGCAAGCGCGCAATACACTTAATAGGAGAAGTGCGAGGATACGGGCACGTCAGGCAGTAGTTAACGCTTCAAGGAGCCTAAGTCAACGAGTACGTCAATATAGGAGTGTTGCAATACTGTTGAAGCAACACCGTTGTGCAAATACTGTTGAAGAAGATAGCAGGTGGGAGAGCGAAATTTAGAATCGCTAATAGCAAACTATAATAGAACTATAAAGCAGGGTCCTGATAGAGTTTGCATTTGCTGTAAAGCAAAGCTGTAAACTGAAATTACAATTACAATTACCATTACAATTATTGTATATTTAATAACGTTAATTTCAATTACAGTTACAATTATTTCGTAATTAAAAATTTAGCTACAACTACAACTATTTCAATTACTTCAATTTTTTTGGTAATTGAAATAACAACTATACTAACGACTGGTAATGCAGCGTCGTACCGACCGGTACGTTTTGCAGACATTCCCATACAACATTCGTTAGGCAAATAACATGGCTGTTGGTTAGGCTGGTCGCTACGAGTGTTAGCGGATTCGTTGTAACCAGCACCGATGCAGCGGTACTACAGGGTATAGACAGGACTTGATGGTTGAGACCATTAAACCTGCTCATGTTGTCAATGCAATTAGATATTTAGTTAACACTGAGCTTTATAGGAAGCATAAGATTAGGGTTAATGAGGAATGGATGACTTCATTTACATCTGAAGTCGTTCCGTTTGTTGCATCATTTAACTGGCCGTTTTTTGCCCATAACTTGAGTATCGTTCATCCGATCTTTATCATTCCTTCAGCAAATCGATAAATAATTTTACTAGATATCTCTAGAAGGTACGAACCATCTATCATCAAAACTGTAGAAGATACACGTTTTTTCCAAATTGCGGGGGCGGGAGGGTACGTATCAAAAATTGATAATAAACTTGATCTGCCTGCAAGTATAAGAAATATATGTCCCATACATGTCAAACCTCTATCTCTTACCATCTCTGAGATCTCTTCGTTCATACGGACGGACGGACAGACGGACATGGCCATATCGACTCGGCTGTTGATGCTGATCAAGAATATATATACTTTATAGGGTCGGAAACGATTCCTTCTCTCTGTTACATACTTTAGCACAAACTTAATATACTCGGTGTACCTTCGGTACAGAGTATTAAAACTGCTGACGAACTTCATATACGGTTTCTACCAATAGCGAAATATTCTTACCTTTGCCACAACGTTATGTTCAAAAATAACATAGCCTTTTAGTGATGTTAACGCTTTTTTTTGCCGTGACGTGAGCAAAATAGGTTTCGATTCTAATTTGTGCGGCCAAATTGAAAATGAGGGCATCTAAAAAAGATTCCTGCAGAAAGCGTCGCCTAATGGCTCTTTCTAGGGCGGGCAAGCTGAATTTAATAGACGCCGTGGAAAAGAAGAGCGAGGTGCGGGACTTGGCGGATAAGAAACACTCGGAAACCCGCCAGAGAACACCGGCGACAACATCATGTGACGTCTCCTGTCACCACACGCGAGGAGCTTAAAATCTATTTAGCCAGCATTCAAACATTTCTAAGCGCCTCCAGTCCCCTCAATCAGTTAGATTTGATTCGCCTCAACTATGCCTTTGATCACAGCTACTAGAACAAAAGGAACATCATTGAACAGCCGCCGGTGCTCAATGATCGAGACAGTAAAACGACCACAAACCAAATGGCCGCTCCCAGTTCAGTGGACAGCGAACTGCTGGCCTCCTTAACATTTCCATGACAGGGCCCCGACTAAGTCACACATGCTACAGCAGTACATCCAGAAGATCATCATGCTGACCTGACCAACTTTAAACCAACCGGAGGCAAATCGCCCGAAATGCGCGAATTACTTTCCAATCGAGATGAACGAAATCTTTGCCGTGGCAGCCAAGTGTGAAGTGTTCGTTAAGTGCCGCTGCTCGGGACTACATCGAACTGCATTTAATGCCATTGATTGCGCCAGACACAAATTTTAGGAAAATGTCGGAAGAGGCAGCTACCAACGTTCACTGCGCTAATACGGCAGATTGTCAAAAGTCATAATGATAAGAACAATTTATTTATTCTTAATTTCATTTAATAATAAAAATATATTAAAATAGTACATTAATTATGTTATATTCATAATCCTGTCAGGTGTTGTTGTTTGTAAATTCGCGGGCATATTCAACAGCGCCACAGCAGCGCAAGGTTACTTTGAAACGATTATCGAAAGAAAAAATTGTGTTATCGTGTTTATAGCAGCGGCTTCGCAGACTCTGTTAAAAATCTACGGAATATCAACTTTTCCACGAGAAATTTTTCGCGATCCGTTGATATCGCCCTTTAATTTAAGAATTAACTGATAGGTATGCAGATTCTAGCTTCTGAGCTAGATAATCAGGATCAGCAGGATAATCAGCCGGAAGAGGAAGTACTTAATCCCGGAGGACAGGAAACTTTGTTAGTTAATATTCCAGCAGAAAATGTAGATGTTCCTAGAGTAGCTATGGCTCCACGCGAAGGACAACGACCTCTGGATATGATCACAGATTGTGATTCAGAGGAATTGTCTTTTCCCAATATTTATGGCGGGATTAAGAGAAAGTGTACTGAGAGCTACAGCAAAATTGTTAGATCAGAGCTTAGAAATTTCGATAGAAGAGGCTCTAGAATAGATGTGAGCGGATTGGACTAATCTGCTCTGTTTATTTACGGTTCTTATGGAAAATATATAATTAGGTTTACAGTTAACAGTAATAAGTGAATTAAATAGTTCAGCTTTAGATTCAACACACGGCGTTTTAATTATTTTATGTTCGGATGCGGCTTCTCGACTCTTCTCCTCGACTGCTGTTTCTCTTCTCCTCGTCACGGCTGCTTCTCTGCTGTGTTTCGGCTGTTTATCTGCTCTGTCTGCTGTACTGCTGCAAGTCTGCTGTTGATCCTCTGCTTTTGGTCTGCTGTTAGTTCTCTGTTGTTAGTCTGCTGTTAGCGTGCTGTTTCTGCTGCCCAAACTCCGCTGTACATCTGCTGCATGCACCTTTATCCCTTTTTACATAGATAAGTTGTTTTTATACCCGTTACTCGTAGAGTAAAAGGGTATACTAAAGTCGTGCAAATGTATGTAACAGGCAGAAGGAATCATTTCCGACCATATAAAGTATATATATTCTTGATCAGCATCAACAGCCAAGTCGATATAGCCATGTCCGTCTGTCCGTCCGTCCGTCTGTCTGTATGAACACCTAGATCTCAGAGACTAGAAGAGCTAGAGCAACCAATTTTGAAATGTAGACTCCTATTGTCTGCACGCAGATCAAGTTTATTTCAAATTTTTGCCACGCCCACCCCCGCCCCCACAATACAAAATGTTGAATAACTCCCACAATTTTTGAGATATCGATCTTAAATTTAAAACTTACATTTATATTCGCAACATCTATAAGCCCTAATTTTAATCAAGATCGGATAATAAATAGCCGAGTTAAAAAAATGTTGCATACTTTTCGGCTGACCCACCTCAGGCACACAGGAAGACTATTAAACATTTGTTTCCATGAGTAACGGGTATATCGAAGTCGGTTAGAGCCAACTTTAACTTACGCTCTCGTTTTATTTCGACTGATGAAACAAATTCAGAGCTTAGTACGTTCATAAAATACCAAATGCATAATCATACATCGTCGTGTCAGTGGAAAGTATCCTACTATGTCTAATACTAAAATATTAGTTCCACTACCTGATGATTTCCCTAGTATTTCGTTGCATCAGAATAACTTTCAGAGAGTTAATGATTTTCCGAACGCTCCGTTAATGATTTTGATTATTTTCTGTCCCATAATCAGATTAACCTTAGCTATGAAGATTATATATTAGCAATTAGGTCTAGTTTGAGGAAGCGCAAAGTCTTTTTTAAGACACATTTCAAACCATTAAGGTTAATGGCTATACACGCACATTCTCTCTATGCAGGGAGCCAATATAGACATTCAAATTATAATAGATCCGTATGCATGTTGCAGCTATGTTCTATATATATATGTTATTATATTAACAAGTCGCAGAGAGGGATTTTAAAGATTTTGCGTGAAGCAGTTGAAGAGATTAATAGGGGGAATTTCACTATTAAGCAGAAGCTGCAGCTTATAGGGTACAAATTTATTGCAGGTTCAGAGATATCGGCACAGGAGGCAGTATATTGTTGTCTGGGTATGGCTTTGTCCGGAAGTAGTAATGCAGAGGTTTATACTAACACTGCTTTGCCTGAGCATCTTGTTAGGATGCTCAAGTCCAAACAAAAGCCTAGGGATTTACCAGAAAACTCAACAGATATCTTTGAAATAGGTTTATTAGATCCCCTGCAGGGAAAGTGTCTAGTTTACTGGTTGTACTTCCTATCCAAATCAATGTATTGAAGTCGTCCATTTTACACAGACATGTCATAGGCATGTGACAATTGTCCCCGGCAGCAGCCATTTGAAACCAGTTTAATGCCAGATGGCATAGGCGGGAGAGAATTGCTCCTGCAGCAGCCATTTTCAACCAGTTAAATACCAGTTGACCTTTGAGTGTTCCTTATGACAGTCTGTTTATGTCGCTGCTCAGTATAACAGTACATCGAAATCTTACGGTCAACTCACTATCACAATTCGTTTGCAACCAGTTAAAGTTGAATTTGATTACAACTAGCTCAAATTAGTATCTCAAACGAACATTTCTCCGAAAGCTAATATTTGTTGTGGCCCAACTCACCCGAATCTAGCTATTTTGATACTAGTTCTTTTGTTACTAGTTGCCAATTTCTCTGCAGGGTAGCTGCACGACCTCTTAGAGGCCAGATAATCATCTTTTTGTGGGAGGGCAATTTTTTGACTGGATATTATCAGTACCTGCAATGCTCAAATCCACCCAAAATTCATTCAAAACAATAGTTTACGCTTTTTAAGAAATGTTAAGTCATTTTGTAATTTAATTTGTCTCAATAAGTTAAGCAGTTAGTGAGTAATCTTAAAAAGAAAAAATTAAATTTTGTGCCATATTCCACCGTTCCAATTCGTTGCTAAATCACCGACGCTATTTTGACGCGCATGAAAAAATTGGTAGTGCAATCTTCTTTGAAAGAACAGTGCTAGATGGCATTCTTTTGGGATCCACGTTCCGCCAAGTCCGACTGGGATGCTGAAAGAGACGCAGGACATTTGTTTGTCTCTGCTTATGCATTGCTGTTCGCTTCTAGCAGTCAACATGTTCTGATGAGCGGGAGAGGGAGTGAGAGGGTAAGCGTAAGAGTGAGAGAATGAACGTGAGAAGGTTTTTAATACTCAGTACCAAAGGTACACCGAGTATATTAAGTTTGTGCAAAAGTATGTAACAGAGAGAAGGAATCGTTTCCGACCCTATAAAGTATATATATTCTTGATCAGCATCAACAGCCGAGTCGATATAGCCAGTTTCGTCTGACCGTCTGTATGAACTCACAGATCTCAGAGATGGTAAGAGATAGAGGTTTGACATGTATTGGACATATATTTCTTATACTTCCAGTCAGATCAAGTTTATTTTCAATTTTTGCCACGCTCCCACCCGATCCCGCAATTTGGAAAAAACGTCATATCTCCCATAGTTTTGATGATAGATTGTTCGTACCTTCTAGAGATATCTAGTTGTCAAAATTATTTATCGATTTGCTGAAGGAACGATAAAGATTGGATGAGCGATACACAAGTTATGAGCAAACAAAAGTTAACCGGCACCCCCCACCCCCTCGCCATTCCAACCAACCACCGCTGTATTCAAACAAACACAATTTTTGGGAGTGAGAGAGAGAGAGAGAGAGAGAGAGAAACTTAAAGATGAGCGTATAATAAAAATATTGCACGAAAACCGCCTGACTCTTTGGAAGTATTATAATATTATAGACGGGAGCAAATGAACTGCTACAGAGTATGTTATAGTCGGGCGTGACCGACTTACACACGTGTTTCTAATGTTTTCTGCGTACCTCCATGCGAAGAAACTACATTATCATGTGACTATTTAAGAACTTGAATCCAAAGACGCTCTGGCACCCAAATATTCCAAGAATGCATTTCTTGGTCTTCATTCCCCGAAGAATGTTCGATTCTCATATAAATAAAACGTACCACAATTTTGACATCAGGAAATTTACAAATATTTTTTTCAAATTTTCCTATAAGGGTCACATAACTGTCGTCTTGAAACGCATCCGAGTCCAAATCAATTATAGGACCTACCGCTAATTCGGCTATTACCCCGTCGCATAATAGTGACAGAGCGTCTGGCACCACATGTTATTTCCCTTTCCGATGTGATATAGCAAACTTAAACTGCTAGAATCTATCCAACTGGCCAATCTGCCAGATACACTTTGTTGGAGCAGGAGCCAAAGCAAGCTGCAGAGGTCGGTAACTACTTCGAACTCTTGCATTTCAAGGTACACAGAAAAAATTTTCGTCGGTTTAATCTACCCATTCTTTTTTTTTTTTTTTTATTGGTGTATTGTATTGGTGTTTTTACGCTTGATTGTTCGTAAATATTTATTTTTTATTTTTATTATCTATTTACTATTATTTATTTATTTAGAGTCGACAAACAAAGGCTGTCAACAAAAGTATATATACGTTACAAAAAAAATTTGATGAGCTAAGGAAGCCTATCAACGAAAATCTAATAAAATTACAAAATAAACTAATAACGATTCTGACACGGTGGGGGAATTATATTTGCCCGTCCGGCCAGCTATGCCCCTATTCACAGCCAATTGTAGTCAGAGACGTTATTAGAGCTAACAAAAACTTTAATAATATAGAGATCGAGAAAAGGGAGAGAGAGAAAAAACCAAAACCTATAGTTATGTTGGAGCAAAGGAAAAAATAAGATAATATAATAAATTAAACTAAAACAGAGATAGAGAGAAGGATGAGGTTAGAATCTGTTCAAATAATTTTGGAATAGCGGAAAGCTTGGCTATACCCCTATAATTGGATATATCAGATTTTCCGCCCTTTTTGTGAAGAGGAATAAAAAGAGTTAAAAACAAAGGGCCGAGGTGGCTGCCTTGTGGCACACCAGAAGTGACAAAGGCAGGCTTGTGCGAAGCTACTTGAGTTCTATCTTTTAAATAGGACGAAATCCAAAGCAGAAAAGAGGAAGGAAATCCTAAACGATCAAGCTTAAAGAGGAGAATATCGTGGTTCACAGAATCAAATGCTTTACTGAAGTCGGTGTAGATGACATCAGTTTGATTTTTTAAAATTAATCCATCGGTAACCATTGAGGTAAATTCAAGCAAATTGGTCATAGTTGACCGACGCTTTGTAAATCCATGCTGGAAAGGTGATTAAATCGATTTACAATAGTGCTGTAAGGATGAGGTTAGAATCTGTTCAAATAATTTTGGAATAGCGGAAAGCTTGGCTATACCCCTATAATTGGATATATCAGATTTTCCTGCCCTTTTTGTGAAGAGGAATGATATAAGATTCTTTCCAAAGATTCGGAAACACTGTAGATTCTAGAGATAGATTAAAAAGCTTAAGCAAAGGATTGCATAAAGAAAAACAACACTCTTTAAGCACGCAACTAGGAATGTTGTCAGGCCCAGGGGAGTATGAGGACTTAAGTGATTTCAAATATGAAAGCAAGGAGCTTTCAGAAATTGAGGGAGCACATATCGAGTTGGAAGAAGGAATGTTATAAGGATAAGAAGTATTGGTAAAACGGGCAGAGGAATAAGTTGATTGGAAGAAGTCCGCGAATAGGTCAACGGCAGTGGAGTCATCGTTAGCCTTTTGGTCACCAAGAAAAAAAGAAGAAGGTAAAGAAGAGGATCTACGTTTAGAGTTGACAAAGCTATAGAATTGTTTAGGGTCCTCTGCAAATTGAATTTTGCATCGGGCAAGATATTTCTTATAGCACTCAGAATTGAAAAGTGTAAAGTTTGATTTTGCAATTGAGTATTGAGAAAAGTCAACAACAGAACCAGTACGTTTATACTTTTTGAAGCATCTAGACTTAATATTTTTCAAATTAGAAAGCCTAGGACAGTACCAAGGAGGATTAATGGACGCTGGAGAGGGAGCGCTATTAGGAATACAAATATCTAAAAGAGAATTAATGGAATCATAGAAAAAGGTAAAAGCAAAGTTTATATCAACCGCTTTGTACAAAGGAGTCCAGTCTGTTGCACAAATAAGTTGATTTAATAAAGTAAAGTTTCCTTTACGAAAGCAACGACGAGGTTTGTTGGAAGCTATAGATGTTGAAGAGGTAGGTCCAGAAACTGAAAGGGAGATTTCAATTGTAGGATGGTAAGAATCTTCAGGAAGTGATAGGGGGGTAGACCTAGAGACTTCGGCATTAGTACTGTCAGCGACATAGACTAGATCCAGCAATTTATTTAAGATGGTTTGGAATTGTATTAATTTGAAACAAGGACATATCAAACAGATGATCTAAGAAGTCATGCTGTGTTGAAGGAACAAGATAAGTTGACCCATTAAGAAATGACCAGGCGATGTTTGGCAAGTTGAAATCACCTACAACAACCATTGAGTCAATGTCTCGTAATTGGGCACAAACATCTTTTATACAAGTTATATGATGCATATAAACTTGAATATCGGAAGAAGGAGGGATATAAGAACAAGTGATGTATAAAGAAGAGGAAGGAAAAGATACCTTTACGGCAACAAATTCAACATCATCAGGCAGATTTAATGGAATTAATTCCAAACGGTGGTTAGTTTTGACTGCGATCAGTACACCTCCACCTCTGCGAGTAGGTCGATCATGTCGATAGATAAAAAAGTCATTTGATAAAATTTCACAATCAGAGATTGATGGGTTCAACCAAGTCTCTGAGAATGCAATAATGTCAAACTCAAATGAAGCACTATTCAAGAACAAGGTAGAAAGTTTGGATAACAGACCCCTAACATTCTGATAGGCTATATGCGGACTGAGGGACAGAACTAGTTTTTTGAACTAGACCCTACATTTGAGGATATACTAAAAGAGGGCAAGCTGACGGGCATTGGCCTAACTTGATTTTTTTGCCTAAACTCATGGACAATCATATCTGGCAGCCAAAATTCTGGGTCGCATATGATGGGAAATGCTTCAGCTGGAACACTTATGTTGAAGGAAGCTACATCACGAGGCTGGGCAAAATTAAACTTTGTAATCGAAACACTTGCTGAGGATTTGCTCGCAATATACGCGGCAATTTTCTCGCAAGTAGTTTCAGGGGACAACCTAGACACAAAAACTTGCTTGCGTGGTGCAATCACAGTTAGAAGTGGAGGCTGAGAAGGAATCGAAACACTGGCAACAGGTTCAGGCGGTGCAATTGGGGAACGAGCTAATCTATGTGTTGGTGGTTTATTTAAAATATCACCAGTATCTTGATTCAGGGAGGGAGGTAAAGGAGATAAATCAAGCATAGTTCCTGGTGATGCGGAAAGAGATATGGTTGGTGATAAGTCAAAACATTGAGGTGAAACTGGCAACGAAGAAGTAGGTTCGGACGACTTGCCGCCAACGGAAGGTGGCAGTTCTAAAAACTGTCTAAAAACTGACGCTCCAGCCGACGCGAGGGCGGGGACTCAAACTTAAATTGACTAAGCATCTCAGCACTGGAGGTAAACTCGCTAGTGAGTTGCTTGTTCAATTTGTGAAGAATATTAAATTTGTTTCTCATGTCGTTGCTCATACGCGAGAAATTAAATTGCTTATCAGTGCATACAGGGCACGACCATTTCAAAGCACCACAACCTTTTTTAGGCGAGTAAATTTTGTCCAGGTCACGTCCACTTAGTCCAGCACATTTAATATGCATGATATTTTCGCACAACCAACAGTTAACAAACCTAAGTTGTTCCGAATCACATGCATCTTTGTTTGTGCAAGATTTTTTGCAGCACGACATTATGCGAAATTTACAACAGGGGCTCAACACAAGAGAGAATAGGAATTCTAAGCGCGTATCAAAAACTCACTCTCAGAGCGGTGTAATACAACAAAAGTTCTAAGCTTTGTAAGCAGAGAACCAACAACAATGCTGAAAGCGAGACTCAAAGCAGAGTGGGCACGACGCACAAAGAGAGTATGCACAAACAAACACACACTCAAACCTGCTGTGATGGGGAGGGGGGGAACCGCCAAAAATCAGATAAGCAAGACCAAAACAAAAACAAATACACAGGGCAGACGCCGAGTTATTAAAATTTGCTAAGTTAATAATGATTAGATGCACAACACAGAATGCAAAGCACAAACCGACAATGGGTTAAATTATCACTGAGATTTAAGTCGAATTTGGACAATTATAGGCACTAATAGCGACACAAATAATTTTCGTTTTTTTGCGGAGCACAAAAAAACACGTCAATCACTTACAAGAGTCTCTCTCTTCTTCTTAAAGTAAATTTTACTGCGAAATATTGTTTCATGTAATTTGTTCATGTTTTGTTTACTAAATTTTTGGTATAAATTACACTTACAAATAATTAATCTAGCGTAATTTCTGTCTTTGATTTGTTGTTGTTTTTGAAACTGCGACTTGGAGTAAAACATTGTACCATTGAGATAGTACCTCGCATGTAACAGTAGTTAATTTATTTTGTTGTTATTTTCTGGTTTACTGGGTCGTCAGTAAATGTTACTATTAAAATAGTACTCTTGATGCGCTGAATTTAGTTGCAGTATTTATATTATTTATTAGTGAATTCGAACTTGAGAGTTACAAGTGGTCCCCTTTTTATGTGACGTTCAAGAAATTATGAGTGTTTACTTATGGGCAGATTCAATATAAGTAACATTTTAGAAGCGTTGCCAAATGAGCGCGAGTTACCACCTTCACCGTCTCGCCCCCTAAACCGCCTAGAGTCCATCCATATGCTGGATCACCTTGACTCCGCCCCTGTACAATCCCCTTGAATCCGCCCCTGACCGATTACAACATGATCGGGTCGGCGACATGCGCAGGCGTCCGGCCCTTAGCAGGCCATTAACCAAGAATATGAAAGGTCAGCATTTAAGTACAAACACATGTAGACCGACACCCACTCGAAAATACAAAACAACAATGTAAGCCAAAACTAAAACACAACAATAAGCATTTTATACAAATATACATTTTCGCTGCCTGTGTGCAGCTTATATACTTAAGGGCTCTTCGAGCATTCAATGTTTTAGAATAAATCAGATCGATACGAATAACCAAACGATGAAGACGCTTGTTTAATTTAAATCCAACAAAAGGGGACACTCAATCCATCCCAAGCACCACCACCAGCTAGAGATCTGAACCGGCGAAGACGAGAGAAAGCCCCGAAGCACATCCAGTTAACTTTTCTCTAAGGTTACAAAATCGACTCGAAGAACACCCAACGCAACACCAAAACATCAATCGCCACATAATCGACTGGGATTTCATCTGAAGATTCGTCACAAGTCCTCGCTCCGACTTGTTAACTCGCGCGGTAGCCGTGCCAGTTGAGATGGCGTGCAAATCGTGTTCTTCAGTACATGGGCCCCGAGTTCGAGTCGCCCCAGAGTAAGAAAATTATTAATAATTCGATGTTTTTCAGAATTGGTACATTGGTATTTGCACTGTGGTGTGTGGTATTTCTATTGTTTGTGCTATTTGTACTGGTGCATTTTTATGAGTTTACTGTAAACAATGGTAAAATAACTATTTTTATTGGTTGGAGCATTTTCAACCGTCATTTCTGGTTGAAATCTACTGTGCTACCCCGTAGTCATTACGATATGTGTTTACGCCTCTTTTACTGTACCTGGCGGTAAGTTCAATCCAAAATTATGGGTTGGAGCATTTTAACAGCAGAATTGGTTGAATTTACCGACAAATTTTTTTCTGTGTAGCAGCGAAATTTTTCTATTGCCAAAATTACTGCCAAGCATTCGCGTTCTGTGACGCTTTATATGGACGTTGACGTACAATGCGCAGTACGTTCAAGTGGCCCATGCGACACCAAGCCTAAGCTTGTTACGCGCGAACCCCAAGCAAAATAGCAGCCCACCTCCCGCCCAACCGACCGAGAGGCGCAGCCACTAACGTGTGACACGAAATCGCGAAGGAAGAACATAAAGTAATATTAACTACGGGCTAAATAAGTTAAAATAGAAATTTTTATAGCAGGAAGAGAAGCTTCAGAGTTAATTATTCGGTAGAGTTTATTGTAATCAGCACAGAGGACACGAAACGGTTCATGCAACGCATAGTTAGTATTACAACGATTTAGTGTTAGGGGAATAAAATTACGAGTCGGTCTAATAGGAACGTTGAGGTTAATTTGGCCAACCAACTCAGTTGAGTCGATTTCACCATTAATTAGTCTATGTATAAAGATTACTCCAAGCATAACTCTACGGTTAATAAGGGAGGGAAGGTTAATCAAAAGAAGTCTACTAGAGTACGATGGTAAACGGACCTCAGGATTCCAGCCCAAACCACGAAGAGCAAACAATAAAAACTGTTTTTGCACAGATTCAATTCTATCTTGATGGGTCGAATATTGCGGAGACCACACACATGATCCGTACTCGAGAATCGGACGGACAAGAGAAGTGTACAAAATCTTCGTCGTATAGGGATCATCAAATTCCTTCGACCAGCGCTTAATAAACCCAAGAACACTCCTGGCCCTACAAACAGTAGCCGTAACATGAAAGTCAAATTTAAGTCGGTGATCAAGAATAACCCCAAGATCATTTACCTCATTGGCTGAATCATTTAAGCACTCAAGTGGGACATTATCAAGCATATAAGTGGAGAATTGTGGCAAGCTCCTGTAAAATGTCATAACCTTACACTTGGAACTGTTAAGGTTTAATAGATTATCTTTACACCAAGACTGAAATGCATCCAAGTCAGCTTGCAAATTATAACGGGAAACCACCACGGCCACGAGAGTGAGTCAAGACAGACGGAAGATCATTTATGAAGAGAGTAAAAAGCAATGGACCTAAGTGACTACCTTGGGGTACACCAGAGGTAACCTGGATTAGTTTCGAATATGAATTACAAAATAGAACTTTTTGTGTTCTAGAACTTAGGTAATCAGAGATCCAACTAAGAAGGTTAGTTGGGAAACCAATCCGTAAAGCGTCGGCCTGATTGCAAAGAGCTAAAGACAGTAGTTGACTAAAAAACTCGGCAACAGATGCCTATATGGCTCTAATAAGTTAGTGGTAGTAGATCGACGCTTCACAAATCCATGTTGATAGGGTGAAATAATGGAACTACATACATGTTGCAGTTGAGATGTCATAATTCTCTCAAAAGCTTTTGGAATTGCAGACAACTTGGAAATACCTCTATAATTCTCAACATCCGACTTATTACCTTTTATGGAGAGGAATGATATAAGATTCCTTCCACAACACAGGGAAAGAGGATGACTCAAGAGACAATTCAAATAATTTATGAATAGGCTTACAAAGTGCATCAGCACAAGACCTAAGTACACAAGCAGGTACTCCATCGGGACCCGGTGCATACACAGGCTTAACAGAGTTAAGATCGCAAAGGAGAGAGCTTTCAGTGATTACAGGGCAAAAATACAATTAGACCCATTCAACTGATAGGGGAGGTTGCGCTATGGTAGGACAGCGAGGTGACGTCTCGGCACAGATGGAAGGCTGATCAAACGATCGAGTCGCAACGGTAGAAGCTATAGGTTCAGCACATTAAATCTAGAACGAGCATCCACATAACGGGAGAAATCAGATGATTTTTTCGAATTCTTATACTTTTTGAAATACCTTGACTTCTTGTTTTTCAAATTTATTAGTTCTCTTGTGAACCAAGGCTGCCTATTAGGACAGCGAGGGAGCTCAAGTGGAACACAAACATCAAAAAGCGAGTACAAGGTATCATAAAAAAGTTGTATGGCAACATCAATATCTGTACAAGTGTACAATTGAGACCAATCGGTTTCCAAAATTAAATCATTAAGTTTTAAAAAATCTGTTTTTTGAAAACAACGGGTTTTAGCCGTCGAGTTTCCAGAAGCAGAGCACACCCGAGAGGGCAATTCAATGGTAAGTTCCAATGTAGGATGAAAGGGGTCCTCAGGAAGAACCAACGGGTCAATTCTAGATGCAACATTGCCGGGGGGATCCAACAAAAATATTAAATCAAGAGATCTGTTTATCGAGTTGCGAATAGGATTAACTTGTGACAAAGACAACTCAAATAGGCCATCGATAAAATCATGGGACTTCGAAGGTAAATGCGCATTTGATTCATTGTTCGTGGACCACATAACTTCAGGCAAGTTAAAGTCTCCAAGAACAATCAATAGGTCACTGTTTGATAATAACAGAGAGATCGACTCAATGGCAGAGAGGTGAGAGGAGTAAATTGTGGTATCGGAATGTGGAGGAATATAGGAACAAGTAATAAATACGGAAAAAGTAGAAAAAGTTATTTTAACACTTATAAATTCGATGTCATGGGGAATTAAAGAATGTGTCAACTCCGACGAAAGGCCGGAATCCACAGCAATTAAAACCCCACCCCCAACGCGGGAAGAGCGATCGCATCTATAAGTGGTATATTTAGTGGGAAAAACTGTTGAATCGGAGATGTCAGATTTTAGCCACGTCTCGGTGAAAACTAGAACATGAAAATCGAAAGATATACTGTCTACAAAGAGTTTAGCTAATTTAGAATTAAGACCACGTACATTTTGATAGGCAAGCAGAAGGGAGGAAATTAGTTTTTTGACGCAACAGTAGAGGTAGAGGCGCCAGAAGGGTTAGAAGGTAAAGACAAATATATAGGAGGCCGATTTTTCTTTTTGGCAATATACTCTTCGATTATTAAGTGTTCCGGCCAGAAATCCTTTGAACAAATTGTTCTAAAAATTTTATCCGGGACACTTACTTTAAAAGAGGCAACATCCCTCTCATACGAAAAGTTAAACTTTTCCACCAAAATACCTGCGGCTTGAATTTTGGCCTGAATGTGGGCTTTAACATCATCAGATGTGAGATCAGGGGCAAGCCGAGAAACAAATATATGTTTCTTCGGTGGAATACCTATAAGGGGCTTTGGAGCACTTGATACCCCAGCTACCTCGGTAATGTTTACCGAAATAGGAGGAACACGTAGCGCCACCACTGCACTCCCTATAGGTATACTTTCAACAACAGGGGGGGTAGGGACCTCCTGGACGGACATTTCGGACACTACATCTGATATCGCTAAATTGGGATCAGAGATGCCACTGTCTGTAGTGGTAAAATCTCCCGTACCAATTATCCTCCGCGCTGGAGCCGGAGTATTTAACGATATTAGACGCTGTATGTTAGGAGAAGATGGGCCCTGAGCCTGATCCGGGACAGAAAGAACACTTTGCTCCTGAGGCACACCCGAGCGAATGGTTTTTTTGCGCGTGGGAGACTCATTCATCAGTTTTAAACTGGCGAATTGTGATTCCAGCGTCACAAACTCGTCAGTAACTTTCCGAAAGTTAGCAAACACGCGCATATGACCATCTCTAGTCTGCCTCATAAACAATCTCATGTCCATTTCTATTTCACGGCAAGACCCACAACTCCACTTCAGTCCACTGTCTACCTCGATGCAGTCTTTAACCCTGGCAGTGTAACCAGCACATTTGACATGCATAACATGGTCACAAAGCCAACACACGATAAAGGTATCGTTGGCGGCAGACGACAACTTGCACTTTTTGTTGAAGCAGACCGGATAACTCATTTTTTAATAAGGCAATTAAATTCGGCACCAAATAATCAATTCAACACACACCAAATTCACCACTGGGGTCAAACAATCGGCAAACAGTTGGAGTAACTAGAAACAGCTTACAGCTATTTCAAGCAGAGAAAAAAAAACAACAACTAAATTCACAAAACACACAGTAACTGTAATGCACACAAGTAGTCAGAGCGCGAGTGGACGCGATCGCGAGCGCGAGAGAGATGAGTGGGAGCGGGAGGGAGTTAAGCTACACCAACACCAACAACAACAAGAGAGCGCGATCGGTTGACCAAAAAGCCAGGCAAATACAATAAAACAAAACGAAAGAACAAATCTAAATGCACGGCAACAGGAATGTAGAATTTGTTTTTGCGTTTAGTTTACAAAATAATAGCAACCAAATTAATGAAAGCTATTGTAAATATATTAGCCCGAGAATTTAATAGCACAAGACAAACAAGCAGAATCGATTTTGACACTGGCAAGGAAAATTAAAAGAAGCGCAGGTTAAAAAAACACACGTCCGTCTTCAAAGAGAATGCGAATGATTATTAGTTGAGTTGTGCACGACTTAGTTTTTTTGACATATAGGCAATTGTTCATGATTTTCTTTGGACAATTTGATCAATACTGCTCCGATTCCAAAATCACTGGCATCGCAATGGAGATAAAATTTTTTGGATAAATTTGGGTTTTGCGATTCATGGCTTCTTCTGCTTCCGATGGCTGAGGACCCAACCGATCCACTCGCTCTGAGTCCGGGTCATTTTCTTGTTGGAGCTCCCCTCTTGTCGGTGGCTGAGCCTGAAATACAAGGCAATGTTAAGTCATTTCTACCATGGACCAGCACGGTTTGCTTAACTATATGAAGAGAGTCATCCACTCGTTGGTGTTGTCGTCACCAACGCAAATGACAATTGAGAAACTACATAGAGACTACAAGGATGAGGAGGGTTGCGGGGTACCCTATGCTCGGCTTGGCTTCAGGGACTTGGAGAGTTTCTTACGCTCCATTTCCGACACTGTCCTGGTGATGGGTTATGGTCCTATGGCTTATGTGGCAGCAACTACCACAGCCAATACCGCTCACATTCAACACCTTCTGCAGACCCAGGAGAAGCCCAGTACCAGAGCTCGAAGTCGTGGCGGCAGACCCAAGCCGAAGTACTATTATGGCTCGGAGCGTTCTAGTCTGGTCTTTGTCAATGAGAGGCTAAGTCAGGCTCAGAGCAAACGATTTAACCAAAATAATACACAATACAATTGCCCCAAGCCGCAGCCCAGCAACAATTGTGAAGCTCAGCGTGCGCAGCACGAGAAGCCCCAACATTGGGATGAGAATACCAATTTGCTGGCCGAAACATTCAAAAACATGTCAATTGCAGTAGGGCCACCCTTGTCCTCATCTGAGGAAGAAGTACGTGAATTGGAAATCTTTGTATCTAATGGGAGTCTGCTTGCCAAAGAGCAGGAAGAGGAGCCTACCGAGCAGAAAGAAGAGCCAGAAATTGTGGACAATACTTTTGATTATCAGTCCACGGATGAGGGCAGCGATGAGGATGCCATACCAGCTTATGCTTTGGATGTGAATATTTTTAATGTGGACTATTCCAAGGATGCTGTTCGCTTTGATTATGAATTGACAGAGCGTAGCATTAGCAAAGCTCTCAACTTGGGATCGAATTGAGGTCCAACTGGTGAAGGTGGATAATCCACATAGCTTTAATTTCTGGATATACGATGATCAGTACGATTACTACAAGTCCATGGCCTGCAACATGCAGCAATTCTACAACAACATGGACACCACCAATTTTACCATGCCACCGAATTTGATCACCGCGGGTCACGGGGGAGAATTGAATAACAAAAAACAACATAATTCCGTCATTTGTCTTACAAAACTAATTCATAGTTCAGTCAGTTGTGTCTTACAAAAACTAAATGATTAAGTTGAACCCATTAAGGGGTATAACAGCGACGCACCCATCCAGATTCGATGAGGGCAATATTCAAGCTCCTGGAGGTGGATTCTGTTTCGGGATCCACCAATACCAGGTACACAGAGTTATTCTCAATGTGTTCCACTTTGGCAAAGAGTGTGCGATAGCACACCAGCTTAAAGAAATACTTCACGGCCTCGGCAGACCAAGCAGGACTCTTCCAGGGTGTTATGTAGGCCATGCGTCCGCGCAAATATTGTGGCGGCAACGTGGCAAACTCTTTGAACAAATGCTTAACATCACGTGGGCACACACACAACGAACGACCCGTATCAATGAGTTGCACCTCAATGGTCTTTCTTCGGATTTGCTGGCTGGTGGCTTAGTACTTGGGCGCGCTCCCAGAGTGTTCCCGAGCGTACGGCACACAAATGACCCGTGGTGATCAAATTCGGCGGCATGGTTAAATTGGTGGTGTCCATGTTGTTGTAGAATTGCTGCATGTTGCAGGACATGGACTTGTAGTAATCGTACTGATCATCGTACATCCAGAAATTAAAGCTATGTGGATTATCCACCTTCACCAGTTGGACCTCAATTCGATCCCAAGTTGAGAGCTTTGCCAATGCTTCGCTCTGTCAATTCATAATCAAAGCGAACAGCATCCTTGGGATAGTCCACATTAAAAATATTCACATCCAAAGCATAAGCTGGTATGGCATCCTCATCGCTGCCCTCATCCGTGGACTGATAATCAAAAGTATTGTCCACAATTTCTGGCTCTTCTTTCTGCTCGGTAGGCTCCTCTTCCTGCTCTTTGGCAAGCAGACTCCCATCAGATACAAAGATTTCCAATTCACGTACTTCTTCCTCAGATGAGGACAAGGGTGGCCCTACTGCAATTGACATGTTTTTGAATGTTTCGGCCAGCAAATTGGTATTCTCATCCCGATGTTGGGGCTTCTCGTGCTGCGCACGCTGAGCTTCACAATTGTTGCTGGGCTGCGGCTTGGGGCAATTGTATTGTGTATTATTTTGGTTAAATCGTTTGCTCTGAGCCTGACTTAGCCTCTCATTGACAAAGACCAGACTAGAACGCTCCGAGCCATAATAGTACTTCGGCTTGGGTCTGCCGCCACGACTTCGAGCTCTGGTACTGGGCTTCTCCTGGGTCTGCAGAAGGTGTTGAATGTGAGCGGTATTGGCTGTGGTAGTTGCTGCCACATAAGCCATAGGACCATAACCCATCACCAGGACAGTGTCGGAAATGGAGCGTAAGAAACTCTCCAAGTCCCTGAAGCCAAGCCGAGCATAGGGTACCCCGCAACCCTCCTCATCCTTGTAGTCTCTATGTAGTTTCTCAATTGTCATTTGCGTTGGTGACGACAACACCAACGAGTGGATGACTCTCTTCATATAGTTAAGCAAACCGTGCTGGTCCATGGTAGAAATGACTTAACATTGCCTTGTATTTCAGGCTCAGCCACCGACAAGAGGGGAGCTCCAACAAGAAAATGACCCGGACTCAGAGCGAGTGGATCGGTTGGGTCCTCAGCCATCGGAAGCAGAAGAAGCCATGAATCGCAAAACCCAAATTTATCCAAAAAATTTTATCTCCATTGCGATGCCAGTGATTTTGGAATCGGAGCAGTATTGATCAAATTGTCCAAAGAAAATCATGAACAATTGCCTATATGTCAAAAAAACTAAGTCGTGCACAACTCAACTAATAATCATTCGCATTCTCTTTGAAGACGGACGTGTGTTTTTTTAACCTGCGCTTCTTTTAATTTTCCTTGCCAGTGTCAAAATCGATTCTGCTTGTTTGTCTTGTGCTATTAAATTCTCGGGCTAATATATTTACAATAGCTTTCATTAATTTGGTTGCTATTATTTTGTAAACTAAACGCAAAAACAAATTCTACATTCCTGTTGCCGTGCATTTAGATTTGTTCTTTCGTTTTGTTTTATTGTATTTGCCTGGCTTTTTGGTCAACCGATCGCGCTCTCTTGTTGTTGTTGGTGTTGGTGTAGCTTAACTCCCTCCCGCTCCCACTCATCTCTCTCGCGCTCGCGATCGCGTCCACCCGCGCTCTGACTACTTGTGTGCATTACAGTTACTGTGTGTTTTGTGAATTTAGTTGTTGTTTTTTTTTCTCTGCTTGAAATAGCTGTAAGCTGTTTCTAGTTACTCCAACTGTTTGCCGATTGTTTGACCCCAGTGGTGAATTTGGTGTGTGTTGAATTGATTATTTGGTGCCGAATTTAATTGCCTTATTAAAAAATGAGTTATCCGGTCTGCTTCAACAAAAAGTGCAAGTTGTCGTCTGCCGCCAACGATACCTTTATCGTGTGTTGGCTTTGTGACCATGTTATGCATGTCAAATGTGCTGGTTACACTGCCAGGGTTAAAGACTGCATCGAGGTAGACAGTGGACTGAAGTGGAGTTGTGGGTCTTGCCGTGAAATAGAAATGGACATGAGATTGTTTATGAGGCAGACTAGAGATGGTCATATGCGCGTCTTTGCTAACTTTCGGAAAGTTACTGACGAGTTTGTGACGCTGGAATCACAATTCGCCAGTTTAAAACTGATGAATGAGTCTCCCACGCGCAAAAAAACCATTCGCTCGGGTGTGCCTCAGGAGCAAAGTGTTCTTTCTGTCCCGGATCAGGCTCAGGGCCCATCTTCTCCTAACATACAGCGTCTAATATCGTTAAATACTCCGGCTCCAGCGCGGAGGATAATTGGTACGGGAGATTTTACCACTACAGACAGTGGCATCTCTGATCCCAATTTAGCGATATCAGATGTAGTGTCCGAAATGTCCGTCCAGGAGGTCCCTAACCCCCCTGTTGTTGAAAGTATACCTATAGGGAGTGCAGTGGTGGCGCTACGTGTTCCTCCTATTTCGGTAAACATTACCGAGGTAGCTGGGGTATCAAGTGCTCCAAAGCCCCTTATAGGTATTCCACCGAAGAAACATATATTTGTTTCTCGGCTTGCCCCTGATCTCACATCTGATGATGTTAAAGCCCACATTCAGCCCAAAATTCAAGCCGCAGGTATTTTGGTGGAAAAGTGTTACTTTTCGTATGAGAGGGATGTTGCCTCTTTTAAAGTAAGTGTCCCGGATTAAATTTTTAGAACAATTTGTTCAAAGGATTTCTGGTCGGAACACTTAATAATCGAAGAGTATATTGCCAAAAAGAAAAATCGGCTTCCTATATATTTGTCTTTACCTTCTAACCCTTCTGGCGCCTCTACCTCTACTGTTGCGTCAAAAAACTAATTTCCTCCCTTCTGCTTGCCTATCAAAATGTACGTAGTCTTAATTCTAAATTAGCTAAACTCTTTGTAGACAGTATATCTTTTAAATTTTCATGTTCTAGTTTTCACCGAGAATGTTCTAGTTTTCCCGCGTTGGGGGTGGGGTTTTAATTGCTGTGGATTCCGGCCTTTCGTCGGAGTTGACACATTCTTTAATTCCCCATGACATCGAATTTATAAGTGTTAAAATAACTTTTTCTACTTTTTCCGTATTTATTACTTGTTCCTATATTCCTCCACATTCCGATACCACAATTTACTCCTCTCACCTCTCTGCCATTGAGTCGATCTCTCTGTTATTATCAAACAGTGACCTATTGATTGTTCTTGGAGACTTTAACTTGCCTGAATTTATGTGGTCCACGAACAATGAATCAAATGCGCATTTACCTTCGAAGTCCCATGATTTTTTCGATGGCCTATTTGAGTTGTCTTTGTCACAAGTTAATCCTATTCGCAACTCGAAAAACAGATCCCTTGATTTAATATTTTTGTTGGATCCCCCCGGCAATGTTGCATCTAGAATTGACCCGTTGGTTCTTCCTGAGGACCCCTTTCATCCTACATTGGAACTAACCATTGAATTGCCCTCTCGGGTGTGCTCTGCTTCTGGAAACTCGACGGCTAAAACCCATTGTTTTCAAAAAACAGATTTTTTAAAACTTAATGATTTAATTTTGGAAACCGATTGGTCTCAATTGTACACTTGTACAGATATTGATGTTGCCATACAACTTTTTTATGATACCTTGTACTCGCTTTTTGATGTTTGTGTTCCACTTGAGCTCCCTCGCTGTCCTAATAGGCAGCCTTGGTTCACAAGAGAACTAATAAATTTGAAAAACAAGAAGTCAAGGTATTTCAAAAAGTATAAGAATTCGAAAAAATCATCTGATTTCTCCCGTTATGTGGATGCTCGTTCTAGATTTAATGTGCTGAATGCACTATGTTATAAAGACTATCTTAACCGTTGCAGACTTCAATTCTCGCACAATCGTAAGCAGTTTTATACGTTTGTTAACTCTAAACGCAAATCTTCCACTATGCCCTCTTCTGTGCGGTATGGTAATGCGAAAGCAAACACTGATCAGGCCATATCAGGCCGATCTGTTTGCCGAGTTTTTTACGTCAACCTACTCGTCTTCTAGCTTCTTTGCGAATCAACCATGGTTTCCCAACTAACCTTCTTAGTTGGATCTCTGATTGCCTAAGTTCTAGAACACAAAAAGTTCTATTTTGTAATTCATATTCGAAACTAATCCAGGTTACCTCTGGTGTACCCCAAGGTAGTCACTTAGGTCCATTGCTTTTTACTCTCTTCATAAATGATCTTCCGTCTGTCTTGACTCACTCTCGTGTGTGGTTTCCCGTTATAATTTGCAAGCTGACTTGGATGCATTTCAGTCTTGGTGTAAAGATAATCTATTAAACCTTAACAGTTCCAAGTGTAAGGTTATGACATTTTACAGGAGCTTGCCACAATTCTCCACTTATATGCTTGATAATGTCCCACTTGAGTGCTTAAATGATTCAGCCAATGAGGTAAATGATCTTGGGGTTATTCTTGATCACCGACTTAAATTTGACTTTCATGTTACGGCTACTGTTTGTAGGGCCAGGAGTGTTCTTGGGTTTATTAAGCGCTGGTCTTTTCTCGAGTACGGATCATGTGTGTGGTCTCCGCAATATTCGACCCATCAAGATAGAATTGAATCTGTGCAAAAACAGTTTTTATTGTTTGCTCTTCGTGGTTTGGGCTGGAATCCTGAGGTCCGTTTATCATCGTACTCTAGTAGACTTCTTTTGATTAACCTTCCCTCCCTTAGTAACCGTAGAGTTATGCTTGGAGTCATCTTTATACATAGACTAATTAATGGTGAAATCGACTCAACTGAGTTGGTTGGCCAAATTAACCTCAACGTTCCTATTAGACCGACTCGTAATTTTATTCCCCTAACACTAAATCGTTGTAATACTAACTATGCGTTGCATGAACCGTTTCGTGTCCTCTGTGCTGATTACAATAAACTCTACCGAATAATTTACTCTGAAGCTTCTCTTCCTGCTATAAAAATTTCTATTTTAACTTATTTAGCCCGTAGCTAATATTACTTTATGTTCTTCCTTCGCGATTTCGTGTAACACGTTAGTGGCTGCGACTCTCGGTCGGTTGGGCGGGAGGTGGGCTGCTATTTTGCTTGGGGTTCGCGCGTAACAAGCTTAGGCTTGGTGTCGCATGGGCCACTTGAACGTACTGCGCATTGTACGTCAACGTCCATACAAATCACTTAAATCCTCATACTCCCCTGGGCCTGACAACATTACTAGTTGCGTGCTTAAGGAGTGTTGTTTTCCTTTATGCAATCCTTTGCTTAAGCTTTTTAATCTATCTCTAGAATCTACTGTGTTTCCGAATCTTTGGAAAGAATCTTATATCATTCCTCTTCACAAAAAGGGCAGAAAATCTGATATATCCAATTATAGGGGTATAGCCAAGCTTTTCGCTATTCCAAAATTATTTGGACAGATTCTAACCTCATCCTTACAGCACTATTGTAAATCGAAAAGCGTAAAAGCGTCGGTCAACTATGACCAATTTGCTTGAATTTACCTCAATGGTCACCGATGGATTAATTTAAAAAAATTAAACTGATGTCATCTACACCGACTTCAGTAAAGCATTTGAATCTGTGAACCACGATATTCTCCTCTTTAAGCTTGATCGTTTAAGATTTCCTTCCTCTTTTCTGCTTTGGATTTCGTCCTATTTAAAAGATAGAACTCAAAAAGTTCTGCTTCGCTCTAATACTTCAAAGCCTGTCTTTGTCACTTCTGGTGTGCCACAAGGCAGCCACCTCGGCCCTTTGTTATACCCTTGCAAAGGGTATTATAATTTTGCCCAGAAGTTTGCAGCGCATAGAAATATTCATTTCCGACCCCATAGACTATATATATTCTTGATCAGGGGGACGAGCTGAGTTCATTGAGCTTTGTCCGTCCGTCTGTCTGTCTGTCCGTCTGTCTGTCTGTCCGTCTGTCTGTCTGTCTGTCCGTCTGTCTGTCCGTCTGTTTCTACGCAAACTAGTCTCTCAGTTTTAAAGCTATCGAGCTGAAATTGTGCACAGAGTCTTCTTTTTACTGCACGCTGCTAATATGTCGGAACTGACCGGATCGGATCACTATATCTTATAGCTGCCATAGAAACCATAGGTCGAAAAATGGGTTTTAGTGAGAAAAACTTTTTTGTTTTCAATGTTAACGTGATTAAACTCGGTCATTAATAATATTATATACTTTCAAACAGATTTGCAAATTTTGGTCAAAATCAGATGACTATATCTTATAGCTGCCATAGGAACCATAGGTCGAAAAATGGGTTTTCGTGAAAAAAACTTTTTTGTTTTCAATGTTAACGTGATTAAACTCGGTCATTAATAATATTATATGCTTTCAAACAGATTTGCAAATTTTGTTCAAAATCGGATGACCATATCTTATAGCTGCCATAGGACCGATCGGTCGGAAAATGGGTCTTAATGAAAAAAAAACTTTTTTGTTTTTAAGTAAATCGTTCTTAAGGTCGTTGATTATTAATATTAACCCTCTAACACGTAAGCCTGCCTGAAGGCACGTATTACGTTTTTGGCCTTAACAAATAAACTAACAGCTTTTCAATCGTTTAAATAATTTTTGGAGGTTGATAATAAACACACAAAACTATGAGTCTCAGCTTTGAAAGCTCTCCGAAGCTTTTAACGGGACTTATATTTCGCTATGCACAAGCCATATGTTTTTTCGCGCGTAAAATTTGGGCTGCTGTATGTTGTGTTTTGCTGTGCAAATAATAGTAAATATAGAAAACCTATCCAGCTCATAATTTTTTTTCTTGAAAGGTAAGTTCATTTACTATTAAAATTAAGTTGCAGATTTGCAAATACATAAAAGACATGCGTTGTGACAGCGAAATAGCGATACGTGCCTTGAGGCACGTTTGGGGCTCCAAGACAACTTTTGTTGCCAGCTGATATTTCACAATTGATTGCAATTTATGTGTTTGCTTCTGTTGATGGAGTGATTTTACTTAATAGAATTATAAATATTACTAGAAATGGCAAACCGGGTTCGGTATAAGCTGTCCGACTTGACAGATGAGCAGTTGCTCAAGATATTTGACTCAGTTCCGTCGGATGAAGAAATGTTAAGCTCAAGTGACGACGAGGACGACGACATTGATATAGTGGAGGCTCTTATTACTGCATTAGAGGATGCTGAGACTGTGTCATTTATTGAGAGTAATGTTGAAAATGTTCTAAACAATGCACAGAAAGCTGAGACTTCCCAGAAAACTGCAAAAAGACCGCGATCACCATTACGTCACTGAAGATTCGGCGTGCGCATCTCCGCCAACTTCTGGTGGGTTCAATGGAGCTGGTAAGCCAAATTTAATTGCTATGTGTTATTTTAGTGAATAATTAGTTTTATTTATACAGGTATTGAATCAATAACAAAAGATTCGAGTAAGATTCTGTGGCGAGAGAAATGTATGCAGTTGCATGTTAACAATGTAGCATTTCGAGGCGATTTTTCGCTGCCAGCAGAAATAAAGGAGCTCAAAACTCCACTAGAGCTCTTTTGCTATTTCTTTAATGCGGAAATCATGAATATGATCGTCGACGAAAACATGTGCGCAGCTTTAACGGATGATATTAACAATAAGTTCAAAATTAACACTGATGAGATGCACCATTACATAGGTATTTTGAAGTTCATGTTCATTTATCGCTACCCGAATCTGAAGAGCTACTGGGGACAAAATGCGTTCGGACCTATACAAACCTGCATGACCCGAAGCAGATTCGAGGCAATCAAGAAGTACTTCTCGCTACGTGATGAGCGCGAACGTATCAAAAAGGGTGAGCCAGGCTACAATCCTTTGTTCCGTACGCGAAAATTTGTAGACTATCTCAACAAACGGTTTGACTCGGTGCCAAAGTATGCCCGCCTTTGTGTTGACGAGCAAATGTGCAGCACAAAAATGAAGCACCACTTGCGTCAGTGCATGCCAAATAAGCCGCACAAGTGGGGCGCCGCACAAGTGGGGCATCAAACTATTTGTATTGTGCGATTCATTTGGATACGCATACCGCTTTGAGATCTACAGCGGTGCCGGTGATAATGTGGTCTTACCTGGTCATCCAGATCTTGGTGCTTCGGCCAACATTGTAGTGCGCTTAACACAAACCGTAGAAAGATTTAAGAATCACACCATTTACTTCGAAAATTTTTATACATCTCTGCCTTTGATGGTTTATCTAAGAGCGAAAGGTATTTATAGCCTTGGCACGGTGCGTGTAAACCGTATCCCCAATTGCAAGCTACCAAACGATATTGCCATCAAAAAATTGCCAAGGGGTTTTTCGACTGATTACGTTGGGTCCTCATATGGTGTCGACAAGACAGCAAGCCTGTTCGCTTTTTGTCCACCTATGTGGGTGTTAAGCAATTTGAAAGGACAAGCCCTCGTGAAGGAACTGCAAAGGCTGCTCGTTTTGACAGAAAAGCTAAGCGACACATTTCAATTGACTGTCCCCAAATTGTGCATGAGTATAACGCTCACATGGGCGGCGTAGATCTAATGGGCCGCTATCATATCAGAGCAAAAACTCGGGATGCCGCAACACGAATTTTTTATCACCTAATTGATATGGCAGCCACCAACGCCTATATTTTACACAGACGTATCCAAACAGAGAACGAAAGCAAAGAAAAATTACTCGCACTCCCAGACTTTCGCGAAACACTAGCCGCAGGGCTGGTGACATATAAAAACGAGAGCGTAAGTTAAAGTCGGCTCTAACCGACTTCGATATACCCGTTACTCATGGAAACAAATGTTTAATAGCCTTCCTGTATGCCTGAGGTGGGTCAGTCGAAAAGTATGCAACATTTTTTTAACTCGGCTATTTATCATCCGATCTTGATGAAAATTTCAGGGCTTATAGATGTTGCGAATATAAATGTACATTTTAAATTTGAGATCTCAAAAATTGTGGGAGATATTCAACATTTTTTATTGTGGGGGCGGGGGTGGGCGTGGCAAAAATTTGAAATAAACTTGATCTGCGTGCAGACAATGGGAGTCTACATTTCAAAATTGGTTGCTCTAGCTCTTCTAGTCTCTGAGATCTAGGTGTTCATACAGACAGACGGACGGACGGACGGACGGACAGACGGACAGACGGTCAGACGGACAGACGGACATGGCTATATCGACTCGGCTGTTGATGCTAATCAAGAATATATATACTTTATATGGTCGGAAATGATTCATTCTGCCTGTTACATACATTTGCACGACGTTAGTATACCCTTTTACTCTACGAGTAACGGGTATAACAAAAACTTACCGGGTCGTCCAATCAATACCAAAAATGTCACCATCCTCGCAGGCAGAGCGGGCAAAGCAGTCTCCACTCTCTCATCGACCTTTTCAGCATGAGCTAAAACATGGTCAAAAATCAAAACATCCAATATCGGACTTGCGGTTTGACCAGCTGAACCATTTCCCACATTGGTTGGATCGAAACAGTGGAAAAAGATGTTGCAAGCACTGTAAATCTTCACAAACGCAATGTATATGCACGAAATGCAATCTGCATTTATGCTGCACAGCGAATAAAAACTGTTTTTTAGAATACCATAAGAAAAAATAAAATAAATCTTCATTACTTGAAAATGTTTTTTTTTTCACTCAAAGCCCCAAGCGTGCCTTCAGGCACGCTTTCCTTTCTTCTCACCTTACAGGTAAACCGAGGATTCTACGTTATTTCTGAGTACATATTTGAGCTTAGAAGCATTCATTCACTTTAAAAAAAATTATTTTAATACTTTTTTTCTATTATTTTGGAAAGTAGCCTTTGAGGGTTAAACGCTTTCAAACTAATTTGAAAAAGTTGATCGACATCGGGTGACTATATCTTATGGTTGCCATAGGACCGATCGGTCTAACATGAGTCTTGGTAAAAAATTTTTTTGTTTAGTTTTGTTAGCGTCCTTAAACTCGCTGATGACTTATTTTATATGCTTTCAAATAGATTCGGCGGAAATCGGATGACTATATCTTAAGGCTGCCATATGGCCGATCGGTCGGAAATTGAGTCTTAGTGAGAAAAACTTTTTTCAGACGTTTATCTGTCGGAAAATAGGTTTTAGTTACAACACAGTTTTTTGATTTCTATGTAAGCGTTCTTAAACTGTGACATTTGCATTTGCAAGGGTATAAAAACTGCAGCACAGACGAAGTTAGCTTGGCCTTCTCGTTTTTGTTTTGGTCTTGCTTATCTGATTTTTGGCGGTTCCCCCCTCCCCCTCACCAAAGGTTTGAGTGTGTGTTTGATTGTGCATACTCTCTTTGTGCGTCGTGCCCACTCTGCTTGAGTCTCGCTTTCAGCATTGTTGTTGGTTCTCTGCTTACAAAGCTTAGAACTTTTGTTGTATTACACCGCTCTGAGAGTGAGTTTTTGATACGCGCTTAGAATTCCTATTCTCTCTAGTGTTGAGCCCCTGTTGTAAATTTAGCATAATGTCGTGCTGCAAAAAATCTTGCACAAACAAAGATGCATGTGATTCGGAACAACTTAGGCTTGTTAACTGTTGGTTGTGCGAAAATATCATGCATATTAAATGTGCTGGACTAAGTGGACGTGACCTGGACAAAATTTACTCTCCTAAAAAAGGTTGTGGTGCTTTGAAATGGTCGTGCCCTGTATGCACTGATAAGCAATTTAATTTCTCGCGTATGAGCAACGACATGAGAAACAAATTTAATATTCTTCACAGATTGAACAAGCAACTCACTAGCGAGTTTACCTCCAGTGCTGAGATGCTTAGTCAATTTAAGTTTGAGTCCCCGCCCTCGCGTCAGCTGGAGCGGCAGTTTTTAGAACTGCCACCTCCCGTTGGTGGCAAGTCCTCCGAACCTACACAGAAAAAAATAAGATCAGGTATTTCAATAGCATATCAGTAATATCAATATTTGCATATCAAAGTGAAACTATTTAATATCAATATGACCTGTAATACCACATTTATACTAAAAATATTATATTGAAATGTGAAATGATCAAAGTGATGTGGAAAATGACCTAGTGATATGATTTCAGATCAAAGTAGACATCGAAATTCTGAAAGTAGAAAGAGACACACAGAGTTTCTCAAATCAAAGAGAGGCAGCAATAGTCTATCTCGAAAAAAGCAAAAACAATGCTCATTGCTCTGCTGCCGCAAGCGCGAAAGCGAGTGCCGGTCGTTTTTTCTTCGTAAACGTTTCGAAGTTGGCGTCGGGTTTGCAGCGAACTTCTAGCTTCTTCTTGCGAATTTCGTCATTCGATCTGTGCTGGCGCGTGTGAGAGGTTAGTATAAAAAGATGCGGTGACTGAAAAAAAATGTATACGGTAATAGTGAATAAAATGTGAATTGTATGTGTGTGTTTTGTTGTAATGTTGTTGTACTTCCAAATTTATAAATTGTAAAAAGGCTATTGCCTTTATTCAGTCGCTAATAGTGTGTACGGATATAATACACACACTCATACATACATATTGTGCGTGTTTTTTCACTTTGAGCTCTCTACGCAGTAGAAGTGCGAGTTTAAATATGTACATATGTATGTATACATATTTTGTGTCCGCGATGCGTTATTTTTGTTCTGCCCGTGAACGTCGAACAACACAAATACATGCATATGCAAACATGCGTACATACAAATCTACATGCAAAATTTGCATGTATGTTTGTATATGTGTGCTGTTTGATGTTCAAGGGCAGAACAAACGAGAGCGTAAGTTAAAGTCGGCTCTAACCGACTTCGATATACCCGTTACTCATGGAAACAAATGTTTATTAGCCTTCCTGTATGCCTGAGGTGGGTCAGCCGAAAAGTATGCAACATTTTTTAACTCGGCTATTTATTATCCGCCAGATATTAATAGACATTTGTCAATTACTAAATCCAACATAAATGACTCCAAATTCATCACGATAAACAGATCAGACAACAAAACTTTTGAAAACGTATCACCTTTCCTAATAAAAACAAGAAAGAAAGTCGGTCAAGCCCGACTATTACATACTCTGCACCCTTAATGTCGCAGCTCGAATTTGGTCACGAGTCAAACGGCCAGTTAACACACAACGCACAACGCAGTGCGCTCTCTAAGTCTCTCTCTCTCTCTCTCTCTCTCTCTCTCTCTCTCTCTCTCTCTCACTAAGATTGCTGCTGAACGCAATGCTTAGGTTATGGGTGGGGTGGGTGGTGGGTGTTAACTGACCGTTTTTTGCTCATAACTTGAGTATCGTTCATCCGATCTTTATCATTCCTTCAGCAAATCGATAAATAATTTTGAGTACTAGATATCTCTAGAAAGTACGAACCATCTATCATCAAAACTGTAGGAGATATGACTTTTTTCCAAATTGCGGGGGCGTGGCAAAAATTGAAAATAAACTTGATCTGCGTGCAGACAATAGGAGTCTACATTTCAAATTTGGTTGCTCTAGCTCTTCTAGGCTCTGAGATCTAGGTGTTCATACAGACGGACGGACAGACGGACAGACGGACAGACGGACATGGCTATATCGACTCGGCTGTTGATGCTGATCAAGAATATATATACTTTATATGGTCGGAAATGATTCCTTCTGGCTGTTACATACATTTGCACGACTTTAGTATACCCTTTTACTCTACGAGTAACGGGTATAAAAATAATATTAATGAAACAACTACAACAAATGTTTAATCTAAGTTAATAGTAGTGTTATTAATATAGTTTAGCATATGTACATATGTATGTACTCTTTATAATAATCAAACATGCAAAACTACTAAATGAAATAAAATAAAAAAGTTGTGTTCCTTCAAAAAATCGACAATGTTTGGTGTCATTTTGTTGGGCATATACACACACGCGGGCACAAAAAAACGAGAGCGTAAGTTAAAGTCGGCTCTAACCGACTTCGATATACCCTTTACTCATGGAAACAAATGTTTAATAGCCTTCCTGTATGCCTGAGGTGGGTCAGCCGAAAAGTATGCAACATTTTTTAACTCGTCTCTCTCTCTCTCTCTCTCTCTCTCTCACTAAGATTGCTGCTGAACGCAATGCTTAGGTTATGAGTGGGGTGGGTGGTGGGTGTTAACTGATCGTTTTTTGCTCATAACTTGAGTATCGTTCATCCGATCTTTATCATTCCTTCAGCAAATCGATAAATAATTTTGAGTACTAGATATCTCTAGAAAGTACGAACCATCTATCATCAAAACTGTAGGAGATATGACTTTTTTCCAAATTGCGGGGGCGTGGCAAAAATTGAAAATAAACTTGATCTGCGTGCAGACAATGGGAGTCTACATTTCAAATTTGGTTGCTCTAGCTCTTCTAGGCTCTGAGATCTAGGTGTTCATACAGACGGACGGACAGACGGACAGACGGACAGACGGACATGGCTATATCGACTCGGCTGTTGATGCTGATCAAGAATATATATACTTTATATGGTCGGAAATGATTCCTTCTGGCTGTTACATACATTTGCACGACTTTAGTATACCCTTTTACTCTACGAGTAACGGGTATAAAAATAATATTAATGAAACAACTACAACAAATGTTTAATCTAAGTTAATAGTAGTGTTATTAATATAGTTTAGCATATGTACATATGTATGTACTCTTTATAATAATCAAACATGCAAAACTACTAAATGAAATAAAATAAAAAAGTTGTGTTCCTTCAAAAAATCGACAATGTTTGGTGTCATTTTGTTGGGCATATACACACACGCGGGCACAAAAAAACGAGAGCGTAAGTTAAAGTCGGCTCTAACCGACTTCGATATACCCGTTACTCATGGAAACAAATGTTTAATAGCCTTCCTGTATGCCTGAGGTGGGTCAGCCGAAAAGTATGCAACATTTTTTAACTCGTCTCTCTCTCTCTCTCTCTCTCTCTCACTAAGATTGCTGCTGAACGCAATGCTTAGGTTATGAGTGGGGTGGGTGGTGGGTGTTAACTGATCGTTTTTTGCTCATAACTTGAGTATCGTTCATCCGATCTTTATCATTCCTTCAGCAAATCGATAAATAATTTTAAGAACTAGATATCTCTAGAAAGTACGAACCATCTATCATCAAAACTGTAGGAGATATGACGTTTTTTCCAAATTGCGGGGGCGTGAGGGGGCGTGGCAAAAATTGAAAATAAACTTGATCTGCGTGCAGACAATAGGAGTCTACATTTCAAATTTGGTTGCTCTAGCTCTTCTAGTCTCTGAGATCTAGGTGTTCATACAGACAGACGGACAGACGGACATGGCTATATCGACTCGGCTGTTGATGCTGATCAAGAATATATATACTTTATATGGTCGGAAATGATTCCTTCTGCCTGTTACATACATTTGCACGACTTTAGTAGACCCTTTTACTCTACGAGTAACTGGTATAAACAGTTTATTCGTTTGTGTGCAGAATGCATAGGTGTGTTGTGGGATTTGGGTGGTAAGTGGGTGGGAAGAGAGTTGGATGTGAGTGCGAAGTGGGTTGGATGTGGGTGGGATGTGGGATATTGGTTCCATACTGATAAAGGCTATACTGATGGCGGCGCAGCGAAGCGCGACGGGTTTTCTGCTAGTAATTTATATAAATTAAGGTTTAACATGATTTTCGTTGACATTCTTAGCTGATTTATTTCCCAAACTCAGCTATAGATGGCGCCTCTACTTTGACCATTTGCTTGCCAGTTTGTTATATGGCAGCTATATGATATATTCATCAGACTTTGACCAAACTCCCCAAAATTGTGTGGAAACCAGGTCTTAATCCCAAAACGAATTTCGGTTCCGGTACCGGTTCCGGTACGTACCGAAATGGATGTTTCGGTTAAAGGTTCTATTTCGTGTTTCAATTAATTTCGGTTTTCGGATTCGATACGGTACCCGCTATTTTTATTTCGGTATACCGGTACGTACCGGTATAAGTACTACTTATTATTAATATTGGAAAAATTAAATTCTGAGATAAATCTAAATCACTTTATTCCTGTGTAATAAAACGAATCAGAATTCAACACAAAATGAATGGTTTCACATTTAAAGTAAAATTATATAGACTATTTCATATTTCGTATTTTTTACGTAGTTAACAAATAAGAACTTATGATTACATTATATACTCAAATATATTATATTAAATATTAATAAGTTGTTGGTTAGCGACCTTTCTAATTGTAAGAGTGTGATGCTTGCTGGCTCGAGGTCAAGAAGAAAACTCATATGTTGATTTGTTTCCAATATATTTCGGATGCACATCGGCATCCGTCTTCAGGGACAAATAATTAACACGACTGTACCGCTTGACGTGGAGTTTAATACCAGTTTTAATACCGATTGTTAGCATAGCATATAATATTAATAATGGCCGAGCTTAAGGACGTTTTCATTGAAAACAAACAAATTTTTCGCACTACGACCCATATATCGACCGATGGTTTCTATGGCAGCTATAAGATATAGTCATCCGATTCGGTCGGTTCCGACAACTTAGCAGCGTGCAAAAAAATGAAGACTCTGTGCAAAATATCAGCTCGATAGCTTTAAATTTTTAAAATTTATTACTTTAAATCGCAGCAGATTTGCACTAGGGGACTTTTCGTGTCGACGGCTGAATTGCTAATGCCGCAAAGCTGGTCGCAATGCGCGCACCAGCCAAATGCATGGCAAATTTGCGGTGTTGACGATTTTCACGTTTTCGGTCTGAAGCAGTGGACGACAAAAAGCAAAATCACATGTTGGCTTGGCATGTATGTGTGTGTAGCCACTGAACGAAGTTCAGCGACGAGCTCGGTGTACCAACTTCGCAACGTTGGTCTGACGTCATAAGCATAAGCAAATTACAAAAACAAAAACCAACGCACATGCGCGAGAGGAGAGAAAAATGGGTTTTAGTGCGAAAAACTTTATTGTTTTCAATGAAAGCGTCCTTAAACTCGGCCATTATTAATATTATATGCTAACAATTGGCCTTGAACTCTTCCCAGAACTCCTTCCTTCTCTGGTATTACTGAGAAAAACCTTTTGGCTTTCATTGAAAACGTCTTAAAATTTGCAATCTATCAATTTTCAAGTTTGATCAAAACCGAGCTACACGAAGGCCCACGTCACTGCGGAGTTTGAGCAAAATGAACAACAGTTATGAGTATATGAAGATTTTTATGTGTTGCCAATATATATGTAAGATTGTTAGCAATGGCAAGCCGTTGCTGCCAATTCGCTGCTGCGAATTGTTCCATCGAATCTACCTGTTATCAGAGAGGACTAAATAACCAGAGATGAAATCGCTCTCACTGTTAAGTTAACAGAAAAAAACCATGAAGCCATCGAGGCGTTGCAGTTTTCGGAGTCAGCAAAGACAAACAGCTGCGTGCTGTTTTGTTTTGGCTACAAATGCGATAGAGAAAAGACACAAGCGAAAGGGAGGGCATGTATATCGCTCTCTGTCATTTCGTTCTGTTTGTGTATCTCTTGTATATTTTTATGTGATGTTGCCAAGACTGTTTGTTAGAAATTCGTATTGTTGTCATTGTCGGCATTGTTGCCAATCTTCACCAAAGTGACTTCTCATTTTATTGCCTAAGCGAATGGCAACCTGTTGCCTGTTGAATGGAACCTGTCGAGTTCGCATTTATTTAATGTATCTAGGCGCGCACTATGAAATAAAATTTGGGAAACTTTTCCGATTTTGGTAAATTCACACACAAAGGAAATTGACCGAAAATTTTGTATGGAAATTATTTTTATCATCCGAAAGCATAGTTTGCGAAACATATGATTTTTTTCCCATTTTCGAAATTGATCCAAGATAGGAAAATGAGGTGGTGGGTGCGGAAAAATAAAAGTATAAATTATACAAAAACATTATTTTATTAGAATTTAAATAAGGGAAAAATATTGAAATGTTTTAAAAATTAATTGATTAATGAATCCCATCCCATTGACTGGAAACTTGGTTTGTAAGGATAAAATGCCAAATAATTTGTGATTTCAGTTTCCGATGTTGCAAAATCCGCCCCAGGGTGTGAAAATGCCCGAAAAACTTTGTATGGAAATCACTATTTTTCATCCGTATGAGTTAATACACGGTTAGGACAGTAGGCAAAATAATTTGAATGTAATTTCCCGTGATTGGAAAATTCACGACAAATGGTGGGAAATGGGTTGCGGGGGTGGGTTCAATGCCAAACGGTATTTTAATCCTTTCAGTATGAAGATCGTGGTGAGAAAAAGGAGTTCTGGGAAGAGTTCAAGGCCAATTGTTAGCATAGCACATAATATTAATAATGGCCGAGCTTAAGGACGCTTTCATTGAAAACAATAAAGTTTTTCGCACTAAGACCCATTTTTCGACCGATCGTTTTCGATGGCACGTTGCTCTGCATGGACGATTTGATATTGCAGTTTAGCTTCCACTGATCGCGTTTCCGAGGATCAGTGGGAAAGCCATGCAAAATAGATGGAGGGGATGTGCATGAACACTCAACCACACAGCACATTCTTTGCCATGATTCAAAACACGGCCGTCCAGCATGACCCAAACTAGTAGTTGGGATCGACCCCGCACGGAGCCAACGCCCGCCTGTAGAGTGACATACATCTGTGAAATGGCGCTCACAGATTCGCGATTGGGCATTGATGCTATCCACGTCAATTCGCAAATTTTCACACCATTTTCCCACCCTGTTTTCAGGAATTCGAAAACTTTTGGCACCTCCCAGACAGCCTAGAGCCACGCACTTCATATTTGGCATTTTTAAATTTATTATTTTAAATCGCAGCAGATTCGCACAGAGGACTTGTCGTGTCGACGGCTGAATTGCTAATGCCGCAAACTGGTCGCAATGCGCGCACCAGCCAAATGCATGGCAAATTTGCGGTGTTGACGATTTTTACGTGTTCGGTCTGAAGCAGGGGACGAAAAAAAGCAATATCACATTTTGGCTTGGCATGTGTATGTGTGTAGCCATGAACGAAGTTCATCTGTTTGTCTTTGCTGACTCCGAAAACTGCAACGCCTCGATGGCTTCATGGTTTTTTTTACTGTTAACTAAACAGTGAGAGCGATTTCATCTCTGGCAGAGAGGACTAAATAACCAGAGATGAAATCGCTCTCACTGTTAAGTTAACAGAAAAAAAACCATGAAGCCATCGAGGCGTTGCAGTTTTCGGAGTCAGCAAAGACAAACAGCTGCGAGCTGTTTTGTTTTGGCTACAAATGCGATAGAGAAAAGACACAAGCGAAAGGGAGGGCATGTATATCGCTCTCTGTCATTTCGTTCTGTTTGTGTATCTCTTGTATATTTATACCCTTGCAAAGGGTATTATAATTTTGCCCAGAAGTTTGCAACGCATAGAAATATGCATTTCCGACCCCATAAACTATATATATTCGTGATCAGGGGGACGAGCTGAGTTCATTGAGCTTTGTCCGTCCGTCTGTCTGTCTGTCTGTCTGTCTGTCCGTCTGTCTGTCTGTCCGTCTGTCCGTCTGTCCGTCTGTTTCTACGCAAACTAGTCTCTCAGTTTTAAAGCTATCGAGCTGAAATTTTGCACAGAGTCTTCTTTTTACTGCACGCTGCTAATATGTCGGAACCGACCGGATCGGATGACTATATCTTATAGCTGCCATAGGAACCATCGGTCAAAAAATGGGTCTTAGTGAGAAAAACTTTTTTGTTTTCAATGTTAGCGGCCTTAAACTCGGCCATTGTTAATATTATATGCTTTCAAACAGATTTGCAAATTTTGGTCAAGATCGGATGACTATATCTTATAGCTGTCATAGGAACAATAGGTCGGAAAATGGGTCTTAGTAGAAAAAAATTTTTTGTTTTCAATGCTAGCGTCATAGAACTCGGCGATAATAAATATTATATGCTTTCAAACAGATTTACAAATTTTTGTCAAAATCGGATGACTATATCTTATAGCTGCCATAGGACCGATCGGTCGGAAAATGGGTCTTAGTGAAAAAAACTTTTTTGTTTTCAAGTAAATCGTTCTTAAAGTTGGTGATTCTTAATATTAAACGCTTTCAAACTAATTTGAAAAAGTTGATCGACATCGGGTGACTATATCTTATGGTTGCCATAGGACCGATCGGTCGGAAAATGAGTCTTAGTGAGAAAAACTTTTCTGTTTTCAATTTTATCTTTCTTAATCTCCGCGATTGTTAATTTGATATGTTTTCAAAAAGATTCGCAAAATTTGGTCGAAATCAGATGTTTATCTGTCGGAAAATGAGTTTTAGTTAAAAATTGTTTAGATTTTTTTGTAAGCGTTCTTAAACTCCGACATTTCAAAAACAGCATTTGCAAGGGTAGAAAAACTTCGGCACAGACGAAGTTAGCTTGGCCTTCTCGTTTTATGTGATGTTGCCAAGACTGTTTGTTAGAAATTCGTATTGTTGTCATTGTCGGCATTGTTGCCAATCTTCACCAAAGTGACTTCTCAATCTCAATCTCTCAATCTTCACCAAGTGACCTTCTTATTGCCTAAGCGAATGACAACCTGTTGCCTGTTGAATGGCACCTGTTATCGAGCTCGCATTTATTTTAATTTATCTAGGCGTGCACTTTGAAATAAAATTTGGGAAGCTTCCGATTTTGGTAAATTCACACACAAAGGAAATTGACTGAGGAATTGACCGAAAGCATAGTTTGCGAAATATATGTTTTATTCCCATTTTCGAAATTAGTTCCCCAAGATAGGAAAATGAGGTGGAGGGTGAAAAATAAAAGTATAAATAATACAAACACATTATTTTATAAGAATTGAAATAAGGGAAAATTATTGAAATGTTTTAAAAATTAATTAATTAATGAATCACCGGAAAAGTTTGTATTGGAAAATTTTTTCCATCCGATTGACTTAAAACTCGGCTTGTAAGCATAGTATGCGAAATAATTCGACACGTGTTTTCCCGATTTTTAAAAATCCGCCCACGAGGAAAATGGCCGGAAAATTCTGCATGCAAAAACCTATTTTTCATCCCATTGACTTGAAACTTGGTTTGTAAGGATGGAATGCCAAATAATTTGTGATTTCAGTTTCCGATGCTGGAAAATCAGCCCCCAGGGTGTGAAAAACTCTATATGGAATTTAGCTATTTTTCATCCGTATGAGTTAATACACGGTAAGGACAGTAGGCAAAATAATTTGAATGTGATTTCCCGTGATTGGAAAATTCACGACAAATGGTGGGAAATGGGTTGCGGGGGTGGGTATGAAGTTCGAGGTGAGAAAAAGAAGTTCTGGGAAGAGTTCAATGCCAATTGTTAGCATAGCATATAATATCAATAATGGCCGAGTTTAAGGACGTTTTCATTGAAAACAAAAAAGTATTTCGCACTAAGACCCATTTTTCGACTGATGGTTCCTGTGGCAGCTATAAGATATAGTCATCCGATCCGGTCCGTTCCGACATATTAGTAGCGTGCAGTAAAAAGAAGACTGTGTGCAAAATTACAGCTCGATATCTTAAAAACTGAGGGACTAATTCGACAGACAGACAGACAGAAAGACAGACAGACAGACAGACGGACAAAGCTCAATCGACTCAGGTCGTCGCCCTGATCAAGAATATATTTAGTTTCTGGGGTCCGAAATGCATTGCAAACTTCTGGGCAAAATTATAAATCCAGTATTGTTCGTTCCTACAGAACATTTCGCATCGTGCACAACCCAATTCTACCGCCTCTTCTTCACCCTGGACCACGTCAGATAGCAGCTCCTCCTGATCCCCCTGGATCCCCTCAATATCCATAATGGGATAGGCATTTTTTTTTATTTTCGTCTTAAGTACATCCTGAGGGTGGAAGTGCTTATTGCAGATGTACAAATGCACTTTGCTCTGCATGAACGATTTGATATTGCAGTTTAGCTTCCACTGATCGCGTTTCCGAGGATCAGTGGGAAAGCCATGTAAAATAGATGGAGGGGATCTGCATGAACACCCAACCACACAGCACATTCTTTGCCATGATTCAAAAGATCGATCCCGTACGGAGCCAACGCCCGCCTTCAGAGTGACATACATCTGTGAAATGGCGCTCACAGATTCGCGATTGGGCATTGACGCTATACACGTCAATTCGTAAATTTTCTCACCATTTTCCACCCTGTTTTCAGGAATTCGAAAACTTTTGGCACCTAGAGCCTAGAGCCATGCACTTCATATTTATCATTTTCAAAATTTATTATTTTAAATCGCAGCAGATTCGCACAGAAGACTTGTCGTGTCGACGGCTGAATCGCTAATGCCGCAAAGCTGGTCGCAATGCGCGCACCAGCCAAATGCATGGCAAATTTGCGGTGTTGACGATTTTCACGTTTTCGGTCTGAAGCAGGGGACGAAAATAAGCAAAATCACATTTTGGCTTGGCATGTATGTGTGTGTAGCCACTGAACGAAGTTCAGCGACGAGCTCGGTGTACCAACTTCGCAACGTTGGTCTGACGTCATAAGCATAAGCAAATTACAAAAACAAAAACCAACGCACATGTGCGAGAGGAGAGAAACACAAGCAAAATATAAAAACAAAGAAGCATGGGCAAAGACAACGCTCTGTGCGCTCGTGTCCGAAAACTGCCAGAGCCTCGATAGCCTCATGGTTTTTTTCGGACTAAATTTAAGAGAGCGATTTCATCTCTGGTTATTTTGTCCTCTCTGTTATAGGCAAGCAGAGCTGATGCTACTGTAAAATACACAATCCTCATATATTAACTACACTGAAAAAATAAATCCGGGATTTCCGGGATCAATTCATGCCGAAATGGTAATAAAAATGGGTTGATCCTGGAATGGCATAAATCATTCCCGCCAGGAACAATTTAAGTACGGATAATTTTTTAAATTTTGATCCCGGCTTTAGCCTGGCCGAACTTAAACTCATCTTCCTTTTCGAATAAGAGATTATCTTCTAGTTCGGTAGAGATAGATTTGTGCCCGATATTCGTACTCAACTTTGTTCCATCCGAGATAGTATTCTAGTTCGGTAGAGATTGATTTGTGCCCCTTTTTCGAACTCAACTTTGTTCCATACGAGATAATATTCTAGTTTGGTAGAGATTGATTTTTTTTTATTTGTATATTTTGTGATATTTTCTTACAGGCAATATAGATATGGTTTTTGCATTTAGTAAAATCAAATATTTGTGTAAAAAATATTAAATATATAAATATTTTCCGCTATAATACTCGTTCTCGCTTAATTAGTTATCCACTTTTAATTGGGCTGAAATCGAATCGTCTTCATTGGCAAGCTGCAAGTAGAAAAAATTTTAAAATTAAATTAATAATCGTTATCGTTATCGTTGATCGAAGCGGTTGTGAAGAATCCAAGATCCTCATCAAAATTTATTTATCATTGCCAAAGGCAACAAAAACAAAACAACATTTAACAAAACTTTACCTGCCATCGGCGGACCTGTTCTACTTGTGTTCAGCTTGTGTGCGTGCTCGGCAAACAATTAACTAATTTAAACCATTTGCGGCAGTTAGTACAAATACAAAATTTACCGCGTACCACTGAATATACACAACCATACACATATTCAGTACAATGGGTCAGCCAACCAAGCGCATACGCCAAAACACCAATCCTGACCTCAAAGCTGGTCGGATATCTATTTCGCCGTCTACGCCCTCATCCGCCGCGCTGCGCCAAATGCTGGAGGAGCGTTTTGTTGAGCAGGCCGAGTTCATCGCGGCCAACTTGCGAGAGGCGGAGGAGCGAATGCTCAATGTTCTGCTGCAGCGGATGGATGGAATGGCTGATTAGATTCGACATCTTAGGGAGAAGGTGAGACGCCTGGATAGTGAAGTTGGTGAGCTGCGAACCCTACGGGAGCGGGTTGGGGTGCTGGAAAATAGGTTGGCTGCGCAGCTGACAACAACAAACGCATGTGATCTGCGCATGCATGGTGTACCCTATCTTGATGGTGAAAACGTTAGAGCACAATTTAATCAATTGTGTTTTAATTTACAACGCACTCCGCCAATACGCACTAAAGACATATTCCGAGCAAGAAGAACGCAAAACTCTCAAGTGGATCCAGTAATAATAATAAAGCTAGAAACTATTCGCGAAAAAATATTACTACTACGGGCCATTGGAGCTTACCGGCGCGAATGCAAAAGACCACTGAGCTTGGAATTACTGGGATTTCAATCTGATGCTCAAGTATACGTAAACGAGCAGCATTCAAAAGAGAACTATATGATATTCACAGAGGCAATGAACATGAAGAAAAAGAAATCTCTCACTGCGGTGTTTACTCGTAGAGGGCTCGTGCATGTACAACGGAGCGGGCAAGAGAACGCAGTTTGCATTGAGAGAATGGTAGCGCTTTAGTTGCGCTTAGAAGAACTACCGCCCCTTCCCCCTTCCCCAGTAAGCGCTGATAACAATGATAATTTTCGTGAGCATTCTTAATTCTTTTGCTTTCTATTTCTATTTAAATGATAAAAAAAAATTATTGAAGCTTGTTATCTGTTTATATTTTTCTTGTCTGATGTTAGGTTTTGCATATGAGGGAGTGTCGTATATGCTTTTATATTATATTTATTAATGCAGGATGACATGTACTGTTCCGCGGAAGGCGGTTTGGTTAAGATTTTGAGTAAGCGAAAAAAAGGACTGAAAGTAGCTCATATAAATGCACAGAGTCTGCGAAGAAAATGGATGAATTTAGATATGTTCTTGTTAATTCTGATGTTGATGTTATCTGTGTGTCCGAGACGTGGTTTTTGTCTGACTACTGTGACTCGTCCGTTGAATGTGAGGGTTATATTGTTTATCGGGCAGATCGTATTGGACATGCTGGAGGAGTTGCGATCTATGTCAACAAGCGACTGAACTGTAGACTAATAGACATACATCCAATTAACAGCACAATTACATACATAGTTTTCGAAATATCTAATAAAAACTTTGGATCTAAAGCACTGATAGGATGTATTTATAGGCCTAATCGCAACATTGACTGCGCACACCTAATTGAAATTGTCTCGCAACTTTCCACTCAATATGTAGATGTGATACTAGCTGGCGATCTAAACAGTAATCTTTTGTGTGAAAATCATCTTGTAGACAGTTTTACATCTTTAGGTTTGGACGCAGTTAACAAAACAATGCCCATACACTTTTCAACTACGTGCAATACTCAATTAGATATCTTCTTTGTTAATGATGCGACCAAAATCCTACTATATGACCAGGTTTCCGTGCCAGCTTTCTCCAGACATGACTTAATTTTCTTGACCTACAACATAATTCCAGACCATAGTAGCCATAAGATAGAGTATAGAGACTTTAATAACATTAACTACTCAGACCTTGAGACTGATATCCTACTCAGTGACTGGTCACTGATTTATCAATCGCCGACAGCAGATGTCCCGTCTGTTTGATAAATTTCTTAAACTCAAGACTAAAATAATAAAACCTTCTGTACAGCCATGGTTCACAAAT
Organism: Lordiphosa magnipectinata; assembly: GCA_037044535.1. NCBI lineage: Eukaryota > Metazoa > Arthropoda > Insecta > Diptera > Drosophilidae > Lordiphosa > Lordiphosa magnipectinata. The sequence goes on along the minus strand of JBAMBO010004227.1, from coordinate 529 downwards.
GAAATAAAAAGACTCATTATCCAACGAAATTTTTCGTAAACCAGGTGGAAGCGATATAAAACAAATGACTTACTAACGGAATACAGAAGGCTAAGAGGTAGGGTAAGAACTTCAATATATCATGCTAAGCGTGAGTATTATAATATAAAGTATACGGGAGCCATATCGTCTGGAAAAACTTGGAAAGAGCTTAAAAAGTGTGGAGTCTTTTCTAAAAAGTCTGAGCCAAGTATAAATATTGATGTAAATAGCCTAAATGATCAATTCGTTCAAACTCAAGCACCTGATGCACCATGCAATTCGTACCTGAGTGCTCTATCTATCTGTGATAATAGCTTTAGTTTTGTAAATGTTGGTCCTTGTGATGTTTAAAAAAGTATTCTTAGGGTGAAGTCCAATGCCGCCGGTTTTGACAATATTAGTCCAAAGTTTGTTAAACTACTTCTTCCATTCTTATTAGATCACCTAACGCACATCCTTAATACCATAATTATGACTTCATCTTTTCCCGAAATGTGGAAGCGAGCCA